>JARQSW010000820.1:0-157490 GCA_030142375.1 Calameuta pallipes | reverse complement strand
CCGGACTCGCCGCCACGATTTAGCGCCATGCTTTTGGTATCGCCTAAAACCGGAGCGTTGTGCATCTCCCTACTCATCTCTGATGGCGGCGTCAACTTTTGCCATCTGTAAATTATCCATTCTATGACTGATCATAAGATAAGGGCACAGGAGTTTATACGCAACAGGAGTATTTTTTTATAATAATATTTAACAATTCGATAATACAGTGGTAATTGTCAGTGCACTTAGTACACAAGGTGTGTGTACTGCGAAGTGTACGCTAAGTTATATTAAACGACATGATCAACGCATAACACTGTATACGTTTTATGACAGGCTCCACTTTGCGGGGAAAGTCAAGTAGTATGTCAGGCAAAGGTAAACAGAGTTCCAGAAAGGCTCTTGTAAAGGTCCGGGAAGGAGGAAAGTCTAACCAAGTGCCATCAGTTAATTCTGACACAAGTTCTGAGGGTACCGAAATGGCTATTACGTTGCCTATCATCAAGACAGTTGACAATGCTAAACATCTTCCACGATACTGTAGCATTTTGCAACGTAGTGCAGAAGAAGGAGTTGGCATGGAAGATCTTGATACGTTGCAACTTGAATTGGAAACACTTCTTTCTGCAGTGGTTGTTCGCAGCCGTATGCTTCAAGATGAGATTGGGAATCTATCCTCAGCAGAGGAACGTAGGGACAAAAGATCTAAGAGTGGCAAAGGGTTGTCACTATTAGATAGGAAAATCCGGGATGATAAATTAAAACCAAAAGACATTACAGCTAAGGCACAGACTCCACTTCCAGCAAAACTGTTTAAACAGAAAAGCATGGGAAGCTCAGGAAATCAAGTTGTACCAAATCCACATGAAATTGTAAGAGTCGAGGGTTCCAAGTCAGATGTTCCAAAATTATTGCTGCCCAAAAACGATACACCCAATAAGTTTTGGGCATCAGTGGATCCATATTGTACAGATATTATGCCTGATGATATAAAACTCTTGGAGGAATTGGTTGGTACACACAGTGACATTGGAGAATTCAAAAAGATACCACCACTAGGCCGTCACTATAGCTTGTTGTGGGCACATAGTGACCTACTCCAGGAGGAAGATGCTGCTAATCCCAACAAGGAGAAGAAAAAAAACCGTTCGGATGTCTCTCTGTTGGTATCAAAAGCTGACAAGAAATCTAATGGCATAGCAGGACCTCTTACACAAAGGCTGGTATCAGCACTTCTAGAAGAAAACGTATTTGTGGCAAATAACAACACGGAGAACAAGCTATTTAGAGATGGCGATCCTCCTGTTCTCAGAGATTTAACTATTCAGAATTCCATAAATTTGGAACTTAGAATGCACAAAGAACTTGTGGAGCAAGGTATCCTTGAAGCAGATACCCAAAAAAGGAGTCAGGATGATGATGAGATCTTAGCAGAAATTAAGAGATGTCAGCAAGAGCTTTCTGCTTTGTCTAGTCACAATGTAACGCAGTTAAAAAGATTGTTAAGTCTTGCACAGGAGGAAAGTAAAAGGCAGGCACTAAAACGACGAATTAGCACAGCTGACAACGAGGTGGTGGAACATTATAAAAAGCTCATCATGTCAAAACAGCGAAAAGTTAGTTTAACAAAAAAAGAACAAGAGAAGGCATGGGCTTGTCTGAGGGAGCGAGAAAGTCTTTTGGAACAACTCAACATGCTTCCATCAAACAGTATTGGAGAACCAGTTAACATTGCAAGTGGCATGGCGACGTAGTTACAACGGGTCTACGGAGAAGATGTCATCAACAAATCAATGTCTTTTCCTAAAATTTATTCTGCTGCTTAAAATCTACGACTGTATTCCATACAGTGAAATATTAGCATTGTTGGAGCCTATATACGGCTTAAAACAAGCCACAGGGTAGACCTCATCTTACTTTGACCTGCATATAGTCTCAAATACTGTACCACTCCATACCGTTCTCTTTCTTTAAAATATAAGCTATTTTTTAAGGTATGTCCATCACCGCGGGTTCAACCAGTTATACTTACTCAAGTCACTTTGCAAATGCACTTGTGTAAGATGCTATTGTCATAATTTCAAAAATGATTTATCATACATGCAAACTCCTTCGAATGTTGAGTTTCAATTATTTTGTAATTACTATAAATAGTTAAACAAACAATATATCTGTTACAGAATAAACATTTCCGACATAGAATATTACTTCTGGAAATGATCTACCAGAGATATTCGTTTTAACCAAAAGCTCTATGCCTGAGATATTTAATAGAAATAAATGACTATATTTTGCAATCAATGATTATTCCTCTTTGACCTACCTTCATACTTTAAATAAACCCATTTCATTGATCGAGTACTGCAGAGTATCCATTCAAGTTTTACATGATACTTTAAAATAGCAACCATTGATGGATTATAAGACGTACATAAAATTCACAAAAGAAATCATGTAGTGTACATCATATATTTTATTTTCGACAAGAGGTGTTCGGTGCGTACGTTGGAATACACGGTAACACCATGATATCGACAGCAGCAAAAAATGAAAGGACGACGATGACGACGACGGAAATAACTACGACGGCGACAGCAACGACGACGACTGCGATGATATTCCCACGTCAAAGATGTTTTATTGCATATGACTGTACAGCTTTTTCTTTTCTCTTGCGAAGAGTTACCTCAATAATATCGTGCTTCTTCAACGACATAGGAAAGATGATTGAGACACGGGTAACAAGAGAGTTCAGCATTATGATTAATCTCGTAGCGCGACACTCTTGGCGCGGTGAGCATACCGATTCGTGCCTGCATGTCATATGTATATGGATGTGCATGTGAGGTTTCTTTGTCTTAATAAACTTTCAGTAACGTCCTATTTCGTTCATTACACTGAAATTCATTACTCGATAACAATGTGAGTTACGCTACATGAGACGGTAGGCCATGAAATAATTATGAACGAGCCGCAGGCCGTTAGGATCGGACGGTTCGAATGATGTTAGAACGTGTACAGCCCCGATTTTATATGCCTATTAATTGCACCGTCGCTTCCCGACGAACCACAGTTACTGACTTCCTTAATAATTTCACAGGCTCCCGCGCACCAGAGGCAGCTGCCGCCTCGCCACGCAGCTAGAAGACGCTGCCTTGGCAGTGACGCTCTAAAACTATTGGTATTTTATTGAGGAGGATTAATGGCTTAGAAGGCGAAGAGAAGCAGGAAAGCCATCATAAGACAGAAGAGACCCATGGCTTCAGACAGGGCAAAACCCAGAATGGCGTATGAGAAGAGCTGCTGTTTCAAGGAAGGGTTCCTGGCATAACCGATGATCAGAGAACCAAACACTGATCCAATTCCAGCACCTGAAACACAAGAAAATATGAATCAATATATATCAGTCAAGAGTTTCATCCATTTATTGTTTTTGTTCTTAGTATAAGTTAAAGATGTGCCAAGGAGCCTACCTTGTATGATTTAATCGTGGTTAGTAGTATATACATGCATTTTCTATAATGGCACGATGCCCAATTACATTGATCCTACAGAACAATTGTAGTTGAGGTGTAGGATAAGACATGGGTTAAAGGGCAAACAACATGAGGAAGGCAATCATTAAGCAGAAAAGACCCATTGCTTCGGACAGGGCAAAGCCAAGGATTGCATAGGCAAATACTTGTTGTTTCAGGGAAGGATTTCGGGCATAACCAATTATCAAAGAACCAAACACCAAACCAATGCCAACTCCTGGAAATTAGAATAGATATGGTTGTCAGCAAAGGAATATATTAATTAAAATTAGGATTAGGAATTGCACAGATTAGGTAAGGTTAGGGTAGGTTGGAACAGGGATAGGACAGCAATACCCTGATTGTAATTTGGAGTAGTTTTTAATAGCATATATAAAAATTTTGTAATTTATCCAAGGTACAGATTTTTCAGGTATTATTAGCATTATATTATATTCTTATGAAGAAAAGAACTAGATCCATTGTAAGTCAGAAATAACAATTTATCCATTATGTGGACAACTAATTTCAAAAAATTATAAGCAAATGGATATCAAGTATCTGAATAATGTAAATAAATTGCTGTTGAAAATAGTGGTTTCTTTTTACAAATATGATTGATTAGCATAAATTTTCCAACATACCAACACAAATAAATAAACTAAATCCATGAAAGAATGCAGACTTCATTGCACGTGAGTTTCATGTCTTTAGGTTATGTAAGTGTTGCATAATAGAATATGAAAATGGGTATTAACATAGAATATCAATAACTACATACCGGAACCAGCAACACCAACGGTGGCAGCGCCAGCACCAATAAACTTAGCCGCAGAGTCAATGTCACGGCTAATAGCAGATGTCTGGAAGCTACGTACAGCAGGTAACTGGAAAATAAACAGGTCAATTAAAAAAAAAAACTTCATTAAGGTCTGACTCGACAATCCATTCAAAGTACTTTTCTTTGAAGAGTCAGAAAAGAATGAACATTAAGAATAATGTCAAATAGCAAAAAGATTCAAGCTCTCATTTCATTCTCAAATTTCAACTTATGTAACTTTGGCTACCAATAGATTATGCAATGCAAATCTTGAATTAATACTTACCAAGCTAGAGCTCTGCCTTTGGTTCTGCTGTTGCAGGGACTGGCTTTGACTGAGCACAGCACTGCTCAAAGGTCTGAGGTAGGTCTTGGTTCCAGCAACCAGCTAAAAAGAAGTATGAAACGGTTGAACACGTTGTGCGTTATATAATGGTGGGGCTCCTGTGCTATGAAGAGTGGTAGAAAATAAAATGGAAGTCGGTGAAAAAAGAAGATGGAGCACCAGATCGAAAACTAAAGAAGAGTAAATGAGGGAGCCCGATAAGGATAGAGGGAGACATAGAAACATATACAAGACAGAATCAATGTACTTACGGTGGACCTGGCGACCGGTGCGATGAATCTGGTGCAGGCGTACATGATGACGTTTAGTTGTTGGGTGGTCTGTTTGCACGAAACCTGAAAGGGAAATACGTTGCTCGTGATAATGTACGCGATTTATTCAAGTTCCAGCGAGTTTATAAATGTTTCACGAATGCTTGGAGGTCACTGACTAGAGATTCGAGCCGAATCGACCCGGTTACGTAACTGCAAAGCAGGAGCTGTAAGCAAAGGTCGTAGCACGCGAGCGAAGCGAAATTTTTAATAGAAAATCGGTGCTAAATGAGATTGGCAGTTAAGACAGGAGAAAAGGGCACCGGCGAACACGCGAATGTTCCAGTGAAACACACTAGAAAATGGCCGTTTCCTGAGATCTCTTGTTTTCAGACACTAACGATTTCTCCGTATTTACACGTTATTACGAGTTGACGAGAACGCGCAATCCTCGTTTATCCACTGAAAGAATGTGTTTCCCTGATCCTCTATTCAGTAACTTCTTGTACCCGTGAAAATTTTTACTCACTTGCCAGCCAGCAGGCGCTCGGACTTACCAAAGAGCAGTGTCGAAGAGGAGGCGAGGCGACCCGGCCTTTGGAATGTTGAATTGGTGAGTGAACAATGAACGGAGCGGTGGGGAGTCGACCTATCCGACTGCGGGCAGAGAACGGAACGGCGCAGATTCCGTCCAACCGCTCAATCACCGCTTCTCACGACCCGGCTCCCTTTATCGACCAACCGAAATTAGCCGAGGATATTTTTCGTCTGCAATTTCTGATCAAACGAGAAACCGAATCATATCTTGAACATTGTTATTGGTCAAATTTAAGATTTTTATTGTCTATTAAAAATCTGTGGCTTATTGAATCATCTTTACTATCTAACTTTCAGATGCTTTGCTTATAGTAAAACGATCAAATCGAAGTTGAGCATTTGGTCTCTTACGTGACTTCGGTCCCGGTTGCAGTCTCCGTTGATATGGCTGTATTTATGTTGAACGTCTGTAAATTCAACGGTTGCGGCCTTACTTTCAAGAGTTTGGGGGACTTGATTCAACACATCGAGGAAACGCATATCGGTAAAACGTGATTCCTGTCGACGGACAACAATGTCGCGCTTGCATCGCATTCACCCTTCGAGGTTATGTGCCTTTCGAGGTTATCTGGGCTCCGTCCAGCATCAGCTAATATTTCTATACTCGGCATTAGAGACTAAAATGACAGCTCTTCAAACATTAAAAATATTATTTTTAAGATCCTAATGCATCATACGAGATGCTCATTATCTCATATAAACGTTTCATTTTGTTGAAATGGAAACATTAGTAACAACCCCTCTGACAGTAACAGTCTTTATCACAGATTCTACTTCCCTTGAAATGCTTTAAGTTCTATAGTCGTATTACTTCAATTCAATAAATATCTCGGAAAATACAAGTACAAATGCGTATATTGTAAGCAATTTTAATCTTGAAAATTTATAAATGGTATCTTCTAAGTAAGAGACATTCATTTACATCCCTGGAAAGAAATTGTGTAGAACAGTATTAGACAATGAAATATAGTGTGTGGCCCACAGTAAAACAAAGTTTAACTCATATATCACGTAACCTAATGATTAGAGAAGGTAAACCTTTTTACATACTTTTATTCTAATTTCATTGTGTCTTACCATGTTGTAAACATTAGAAGTATGGAGGATCATAAAGAGCTTCAAACTATTAAATTGAAGATAATTATCTCTTAGATTATGATCCTCGTGTCGTGGAGCAGACAGAACAGCAGCAGCCCACTTGTATACCATTGAGTTACGTTTTGCGGTTTTTGACTGATGCTGCAAGGAAAGAAGGCATCAAGCCCATTCATCAGGCACGTTCCAATCAAACGTGCTTATCCTCATCTCTACGCAACAAGAACAACACTCCCACTGGTAAACTGCTGTTTCCATCCCAGGCTTGTCACTAATTTGTACGAATGTTATCATTGATATTGTTCCTCATGTTGAGAAAGATTGCCCTAATCAGCAAAAATGAGGGCATGCAAAGACTCGGCAGGGAAATCAGCATGTGTATGTCTGTACATTGTTGTGACCTTAGCATGTCCACAGCGCATACATTTAGTTTTCTCTTCGATCATTTATAAGCTTCTTTGTGTTATATTAACGTTACTTTCCAAACAATTTATCCTCGCAATTTCTTTGGATACTAGCAACATTTTATAAATACTAATAAGTCAATCGTCAAAGAAAAACGTCCCACATATTAAATTAGCTAACTCCGCAGATCCTGCAATGATCGTCATTTGGACTCGCGATTAATACTCGAGACTAATTCCTGTCGCACGTCAATCCAATGCGGAATGTCTAACGAATACTAATAATAAGAGATTAAGTTGTTTTTGATGACCACCGTACCATGTTATCACAAAGTACATGATAATATAGGCAGTGAGGCAGAAGAGGGTGAGGACTTTGTTAGTGAACCTGAAGACAGCAATGACTCTTGGACTACTTCCGAGGAGTTCTCCGCTGACTTCATTCTTCGCTATGGCAGCAGGTACATCTATAATTACTATTTCTCGCTAACGTGAGTTCTGGTGTAATTATTGCTGTGGCTTCTGTCCTATGTCCTTATTGCAAATCGACTATGTCTCTGTTAGACAAACGTAGTATATACACATACCATAGGAAGCCTTCAAAATCGTAAACGGAATACAAATATTCGTTTGCCTCTGCGTAAAACCTCTTTCAACACTTATGAAGCACCAGCTGCATATTATTCGCCACCAAATTCATACAACGTAAATCACCGACTCACATACTCTTTTAGTTGATAAAAATATAATTAAAAATAGATTCACCCGTTAAAAACAAATCATATTGCTATTGTAAACTGGCGCGCACTATACCGTGTCATTCGAAAATTCATATGTCCACATTGTATGACCCTTTCTTATTATTTATTTATCAAGTATTGCTTAATCGCTTCGCATACGTATATCGCCGTGCACAGTTAATACTAAAAAATTTCAGCCGCCGCACCGTAACGTTCTCGTGCGATTTGATTTTCGCTATTCGAGCATGGTATAAATTATGTAATATGCAATTTTTCATTTAAGACATACCACGCTCTCTGTAGTAGTCACATGTTATATTCAGCATCGATACAGAAACCTCGAGAGTCATCGGGCATGAAAATCCAACGAAGACAGACAGAAGGAGAATGACGCTGTTAATAATTACATATGGAACCCAAAGATATAAAAGTGTTGAGTATTCGTGGAAAAACTAAACTCTTGCTTTCAGGGTTGTGAGTCAGAATACAACGAGCCAGAATAATAATACAGATAAGCCGTTTGCCTGTCCTGTGCCTGGATGCAAAAAGCGTTACAAAAACGTTAACGGGATAAAGTACCACTCGAAGAATGGTCATAAGAACGATGGCAAGTACGTACTACTATCATGCTCATACGCCAGAGTAATGCCCAATCTTCTAGTTAGAGTCATGACTAAGCTTTACTAATATTAAGTTCAAAGTATATTAAATTGAAAAAGGATGAAATAGCCGCGGTCGGAAGTGCACTTAGAAGGCTCGTATCTTCATGGCTTCTCCTCGGCGCAGGGTACGAAAGGCTTTTAAATGTCCCTGCGGGAAGAGCTACAAGACGCCCTACGGCCTGAAGAATCACGCGGCCATACAGCACGGCGGTTCCGTGCTGCAAATAAAAGTCTTACAAAACAACAACAAAATGGCTATAAAGTCGGAGATCGAGCACGAGACTCCCGAGAGCAGACAGGTCGTCGGAGACGTCGGCTCGTTTAACGGCGTTCCAATGACGTTTGTCAAAGTGCCGAAGGCGAAGGTGTCGGCGATCGAGGATCACGGCTACATCAAGCAGGAGCGATCGGTCCTCGTCGAGACGGAGGTCGAATGCGAGAGCGACCTCGGTATCCTGACGCCTGCGTCGTCCCCACCACTGCCGGTTCAACATTCAGCCGTCAAGCAGGAGGCTCATCCTCAGCAAGCGCGTTCTCTTCACAAGTATCTTGCCAACGTGACTTCTAGTCAGATGCACCGTCGCAACCCGAAGGGCGACAACTAGTCAGGACATTATTATACACGACTTTGATACGTTTTAGCTGTGTTTCACTCTCTCCGAGTAAATGGTTCTTGCCAAGCGAGAACTCGGTAGTCATATGGACTCGGGCGCACTGTACATGGATGTAATATACATATAATATTTGGCATAATTGAGATGCACGTCGATCAATTTTTTTGTCGATCTCTATAATGTAACGTACTTTGGAGAGTACGCAGGGAAACTACTCTTTCCGAATTTATACCGCATCATGTGAAATCAATGAATAGAGAAAGAATCGCTTGATGATTTAGCAATATTATATACTTGTCGTATTTGGACGTTTTTGGTATTAATAGAGCGTATCGATGATTGTCTCTTGGTTCCTTGATTTATTTCGCGAATGCGAATAGCAAAGAATTATTTAAATGCGTTCAGCACGGTGCGATGCGATTTTATGAAAAGGAAACAATGAGGTTCCGCTGGCACCGGCATCAAGTTTGCTCAAGGGAAGATGAGTCTCCGGCGAGACAGGTTTCCGTTTAGCAAAGCACAGTTGTTGATTTGTTATTACATTCATAATACAATAAACGGTAGAAGATTTATTATTGTAGAAGGACATTTTGTTACGTACGAATAAAAGAGAAATTCGCTATCGACGTTTCACACCATTCATCACTGTTCTCGTCCTCCTCTAACAAAATCTAACGACAAGGGCAACAAGAAGGTCGCCACATATTTGTAGGGTGATGAATTTATATATATTTTTGTTTTTAAATATACATAAATATAGTCCACTATAATTATATAAATGTTTGAGAACTGTGTTAGAAGGTCTTTGGGGCGGAGAGGAAAACAGAGGAAACGACATGGATCAGGATATTTTCAATGGCAGAAGGAAGTGGTTCGTGTAAATACGCTAAATCCGTTTACCTAGATGAACCTAAGGTCTAAAGCATTGCGAAGGATAGTAATCGTAATCATATAATATATTAAAGTTGATGTTACTTTTAATCGCTTAACCGTACTAATATCAATTTTAATAATTACAAGCATCGTTACGTCCTTATGTAGTCAGCCGAGTACAAACGTCGCTGATAATCCGTGTGGCTCTTATTTATTTTTTCAATGTATCGTCTCCCCTTTTTATTCTCTCTGATTCTTCTTGCATTTTCTTAAATCTCTCTCTTTCTCTTTCATTCACACATTCTACCTTGCACGACCCACTTACAGAGCACACGTTCATATTTTCACACATGCCACCACTTATCTCGCTCTCTCTCTCTCTCGACCTTTTCCATTCTCACACTCACTCAAATTCTCTCTCTCTCTCTCTCTTACTCTCCTCTCCCACTCGGTCGCTCTCGCTAGGCAAGATTAATCCGATATTGCGATATACGTTAGAAAAATATGCTATGCCTAAAATAGGATGAATGCCAGAAGGCAACCTTTCCGTGTCGACATTACTGAAAACTGCTGTGCGTGTTCTTTTTATTTTATCCTCGCGTCGGCAAAGTCCTTTCGCATGGTCGAATGGAGGGCGGATACAGTAGCAACCCTCTTGTCGACGTATCTCTCGACGATGACGATGGCTACGACGACATTCACTTCAACGAGCGCTACGTGTGCTCGTCGTGTATTGTCTATGGGCGTGGCACGTCGTCATCCCATAAATCGACGATGCACAAGAACGTTCTGTTATTTCTCAAACAAGAGAAAAAAAATAATAAGAAAAACGTCGCAGAGCTACCTCATCTTCAAGATAGAGGTGCCAGGGGTCACACCCGAATACGACGCTACATTGCACTGTAGAGGAACGTACTTGAGGGATTTTCAACCGTAACAATAGTACTATCTCTTTGACGTGCCATAACGATTTACAGGATGAGACATGTCGATCGTACATTTTTTTTAACGAAATGGGGGACGATACGTTGAATCGCATCGACTTCTCGTACGGATGCCTTAAGCGTGGCACACGAGATCGTTCGCGAGACGTTCCTTTCTTTAAAGAACAATGTCGTCAGAAACGTTTTCGACGGCGCGAGATCCGCGACGAAGTCACGAGAAAATATTTCACACCAGAAAGTACAATGCGTGTCGAGGTAACTTCGGAGTTTGACAATTGGAACGCGAAAGTCGTTCTTGTCGTTCGGACAAATACGTAGCCGCAGTTAAATAGGGAAGAAAGATATACAATGGCAGCGCGACGAGGAACTCGGCGCGCTTTTTCGCTTAACATCTCATCACTAAACTTTGCTTTTGCACTTTGGCTTATTTCTCGTGATCTCGCGTACGGTTTTGTCATTTCGTTCTGTTCCTTTGGATTCTGCTATTGCCGGTTGGTTTTACAGAAACGCTCTTTTTTTTATTTGTCCCCCAACAGAGAAATAGAACCAACGCGCATAGCAGTCAGGAAGAATCGGATATGCTCGAGGCTAGAGGAAAGCACAACGCGATCCAAGGCAGTAGCATCCAGAGCAATAGGGAACAAACGAGGAGGAATCGTGTCGAGACTATTGACGAAGTGTATATCGTGATACCGTATCGCCTTGTGTCAGGATACTTTTTCCTATTTTTTATTTTATTTTATTTTTTATTTTTTATAATAATGCTTGCGAAAGTATTATTAACGCGAATATATAACTTTACTCGTACTCTTCGCTATTCCATTCGTACATTTTACAATGGACCGTCGTCTTTCCTTACTCTTAGCATTCGCTCGTCGCGGTTATAGCATTACAGCCTCGAAGCCTTTTCTATATAAATGTCGCGCGACAATCGCAAAACGAGAAAAGAGACGTAAGACATATAAGGTAACGTAATATAACATAACATAAAGTAAATGTAAGGTAACGCAGGAGTAACGTTAAGAGACAAGAAGGCGAGTTAAAGTTAAGAGCGTAGAGAGTAAAATGGAATAAGGTGGAGCCTGAAGTAAGGTGACAGATGCGATGGCCGTGGCTCGAGGATAATGCAGGGCATTATTGGAACCGTGAAAACGAGAACGAAAAGCGATTCTCTCGAACGATCGAATCGAGAACGTCACTCGATCCCTGGGGAAACTCATCGGCAATATCGAGGAATAAGAATCGCGTGCCTATTCCGCACGCACTCGTCAGAGAGCGGGTCGTCCCTTACAAGTACTGCTAACAAAGCGTGAATAATGATTCGAAAACATAAATTCAAACAGTATTTAATGAGTAATAATGCTCGTTATATTCTCGTGAGATTGGACATAAACACACAGTACTACTTATACTTCATTGCATTATTTATGAATCAATCGGCTAATATACTTAATAATTATTAGACTAATCGTTAACCTAGAATTGTGATCACCCATCAATGTCAGTCGTCGTATAAACAACATTCCTCTTTTTTCTTCTTCTTCTCGATATAGAAACAAAAACATCTGTGTTAAATTTTCTAGCTGGGTGGATCGACTCGCTCGCCAAGATATTTAGGACTGACTGACTGCACCAGGAATTCCGCGTCTACTTAAATACAAACGTGTTTTTTTCTTCTTTCATCCGCGAATTTTGCGTTTAAGTAAATTAATAAACGTAATATAGAATAATAATAATAATAATCATAATAAATCGTAATAATCATAAAGATAATAATAGGTAATAGTAGTAGTAAGCTGGCAGCAGTTAGTAACCAGATTTTTTTTCTCATTTAAAACTCTCACTAGATGACAATCTGACATGGCACTGGCATCCAATTTTTTTAATCATTCATCTATTGCATTCATTCATATCTCTTTCTCTCCCACCTAAGTCACACCTTTGGATTCTTACTTTTCTCACTCAAACCTCTCTCTCTCTCTCTCTTTCTCTCTCTCGTACACAGTCATCCGTTCTCGTTCTCTCTTTTTGCCTCATACATTCCGTGTTTAATTCATTCCCTCGTTTCCCCTGCGTCAGTCATTCATTATCTTCTAACATTCCCCTTGCATACTCTTTCACACACATTTGACTTTCTCTCATTTCGCTTTCTCCCGCGTTCTCATTCGTTCTCTCCCGTAGCGCAATAATCTGTCGATCATTCGTTTCATTCCCCGATGTGCAATCAGCTGCCAGATAATTTATCTCGTTTTCTCCGTGTTTTATATTTTGTTTGTTTATATAGTTATATAACCATTTTCCCAACGACTACACACTAAATAGTTCAAATTTTTTGCACTTTTTCACCAACAACAACTGGATTGTTGCGCCGAATCTCTTGGGCGCCCATTTCTCTGTAATCAAACTTGCAGTCGTGCTTGTCACTGTACCGGTGCACAGAGCAGAACAGTCCTCCACAACGACACTCGAATCCTGAAATGAAAATACACAAGTTGTCGATCAGGTGATAACACCAATACTGATTGTCAATCAAGAAGAATATCATGATTGGCCTGAACAGCGAAACATTCTCTGAACGTTATCATAATCGTTTATCACTTACCGGTCAAACCCACTTTCTTGCGACAAACGGCACAACGATTTTTCTTCTTTTTGGACTCTTTATCTGTTTCTTTGCCATCGAAGCAGTCATCTGCATCGCCACTACTGACCGATCCTTCTGCCGCCCCACTGCTGACCCCTGCCTCACCTTCCTGCTCGTCTCTGCTTACCTGATTATGAAATTAGGATCAATCAATTTTAATGTGAACATTATATTGACAAGTCAGAAGAGAAGACGCATTTCGCAAAAATCCATTGACTTATCGTTGTTAAGTTAAGTATTTGTATAATATACACCAGTAACGGGGATGGATGAATAACGTGCCTGGCAGTTGCTGATACGACTGTGCATAAGAGAGTTTATTATCTGGATTAGAATGACGTAAAACTTTTGTATAAATTTCAATGGATGTTGAGTATTTCTAATAAAATTTTAAGAATAGAAATTTTTAATGAAATGTGGATTCTCGTATTTCTCTCGACATATTCTGATTGAATCAATATTATAAGGAAGCTGAATTAGATTTCTGAATAATGTGTCATACAATATCTGTTAGTAATCAAAGTATATTTTTGTTAATCTAAAAATTGGGAACATGCAATATCATTGTGTATTATTGTTCTGCGTTGATATGCAAATAAAGGTGAGAAAAAAGTTGTATACAAAAAAACCTTGATTATTTATATATTACACAAATATATAGACGGTAATTAAATTGAAAACTGAAATCCGATAATTCTGTACAATATAGAGATCTAAAGAACTGTCAGTGATCAATTTGTTTAAAAAATCACAATATCACACACCACGCTTTAAAACTTAACTTTGAACCTCAAGTTGTGAATAATTAATGAATGATTTAAATAAGGTCATCACCACTTGTTGGTTTCTTTGAGTATACAGAGAAATTGTTAGATTTAGTACATCGCGTGTAAAATTAGGTTACTTCAAAGAGTTTACAGACTGAACAAATGGATTCATCAGACGATATCATTGTCACTATTGATATCGCGAATTGATGTGTGATTTTGGCCGTACCAAAACTTAAGCGATAGAAAAGAATTACTGGGTTTTGCACTGGGTCACCATTGGATGAGGCACCAAGCCCAGAGGCCATAATCCACTAAAATTTGTTGTAGCCAAAAATGTTTCTTTAGGTTGCCATGACAACAATATTATATATATACAGAGACAAGTACATGACATGAGTAGAGTGTAATCAGTGTTATAAGTTCCTAGAGATTCCTATCAAGAAATTCTACTGTGCAAATTCTATGAGGATTTATGCGAAATAAAGAAGGTTGATATTTTCTAAGGATGCTAATGCTTGAATTAAGAGATGAATAAATTTACCTCCTTGGGACTGGGCAAATCCGTTGTGGGCTGAGGTATGGTAGGAATGGTGGGTTGGGCAGTGTGCCCTGTGGAGGCAGGACTGCCAAAACCGCTTTGCAACGTGCCAGCGTTACCAGAGACGGTCTGCGAGGCCGGTACAGTCGTGGTCGAGACAGGGGGTTGTTGCTTTTTCTTGAGGTTCTCCTTGTAGCAGAGGGAGCAAAGGCCATCCGTGGCTGGCGAGCCATAAAATCCACAGCCACTACGGCACAATGCTTGCATGGGGTTTGACTCGCGTTCCATTACTCTCGTCTCTCTGGATCGATCCTCCTTGATCGAACAGACGTATTTGAATATCCTATTAGCGCTTGCTGCTTGGAGAAACAGTGATAAACTGTAGTCAGCTCGGTGATGGTTGACCAGTTGTCTTGTGCGATGGTCCTAGTTCCAATCGCTTCTCCACAACCAGCTGTCACCAACGATTCACCTGAAGAAATAAATCAATCAATTAACTTCACTGTTACTTAGAAAATAACACTAATAAAGATCAAGCTATTCTACCTTTCGCAAAGTTCTCTTAATAAAAATACTTAAAAATATTATCACATATCCTAGTCATAGAATTTCTCTGTCGAAGAGTAAATTACATTTTAATACTCATAACCATCTGAACCAATATAAGTACACAAGCAATTATGATAAGAAGAGAAAAAAGGAACATATTTCTTTCAACTGCAGAGTAATGATGAATCATTGCATGACGTAGAACGAACGTTAGGCAATCAAATTTACGTGATAATGGTCATCATCTTAAAAACGAATTAATTCATCGTATCACTTGATGAATTACATCGTGCAACAGTAGAGTGAAGTGCAGATGCCAACAGGTAAAATTCGAGATAAAAATCGCATTGAATTAAGGAACCGAGATGGCGAAAGGCAAAGAAAGGTGGTAAAGTCCACTCTCGATTTTTCACAAGCATTGCAGAGGCTCCCGTAAAACGAAGGTGCGCACACCTAGAAAACGTATACATACACCCACCCACGCACTAACACTATGTCGAGGTATGAGAAACAGGGTGCAGATTATAAATCCTAGAGAACATAAGGGTCTAGGGTGTAGTGCTCTCTGGTTAAAAACACGATGCAAAACTCACTCACTTGGCAGCACGCAATCGTATTGCAACAAATGCACGACATGGAGTAAGTGTACCTCAGAAGCATTTACGTAGGCTCTTGTGTCGCGGTGGCGAACACCGTGCACGACAGGTTCGTTCGCGTAATCGTCCGCGCGTAACTACGTTTCTATTCTGCGTATTATCGCCAGAGTATCCCCGAGGCGCCCAAAAATTCACGATATTAATCGTTTTACACGAGAATACCACGAAAATAGTAAAATTCTGGCACACTGTTAGCTTTGCATACGAGCGTTCGATATTACTTCAATCCGAGGAACCTACAAGGACGGAGGAGGAACGATAACGACGACGGGCGAATGTTTTCATGATGGCGATTGGCGAAGCGGCACACACACGAAGCTCGGTCCGAGCGACAGCGGAACCCGTGCTCACAATCTTTCACGCCCACGGAACACAGCAGCTCCGTGTCCCTCACGACTCTACTAACTTCTTCTTGGTACACGCACGCACTTCACGAGCCAAATCCTTTACCGAAAACGTGAACTTGCCAAGACCCTCCTTGCTCTACGGTACCGGCGGCCGTCGCCACTGCCAGATGGAATTGGGAGCGAAGAACTCAAGTGCCCAAGCAGACCAGTGCCGTAGGAATTGAGGGGGCGCATAGGATACGCAGATTGAGTGGGGAGAGAGAAAGAAAGAGAACGAGAGAAATGGGAGAGGAAGTCGTAACATAAGGGGTACCACCGACGACGAAGGCGATGACTACAAGGACGGCCGTGGCAGCGACAGCGCTGCATTAATGAGCACTGCTGACTCGCAGCTGACCCCTCCCGCTCAGGAGCGTGTGTATAATAAAGAAATTCTCGAGCTTCCTGATTCAGACGTGCGGTCAAATCTCTGCGATGACGGTGAGGTCAGCCGAACGCGTTCAAGAATCAGAATACGGTTCGTGGACACGATGCAGCTGCTGTTTCTTCGTGTTAAAAGTAATTTTCTCGAATCGAGCTTGGTGAAACTTGGGGCGTCTCGGGCGTGTGCCGCTACTGATATTACGGGTAGCGACGCTGAAAGTGTTCTGCGCTCTGAAGCTTAGATAATATGATCGTAGCAGAGATGGCGCCACTGTACTGTTTGAAAGGCACGATGCGCGCGCATCAAACTCCATGTCTCACGCGTTGGAACTTTGCGGCAAATACTTTAACCAAGGGAAACGCGTTGCTCGAACTTTAAAAGACGTACTCGCGGCCCAATTGCGAGAGACACATGATCGATAATAATCGCTCTCTTGAATTCTACTTCCCTTCCTGTCGCGCGTACGATGCACCACATGATCTCGTGACCCGAAAAAATGAGGTCATTCGAGAAAGTTCAAAAATCGGCTCAAGGGTCTATCTGACAGGAGTACGAAATAATTCATAGTGCAGTACAGTTGTCTGATGAAGGCTACAGTATCATAATACAGTGCATATCTTAGTGAAATAATTGTGTGAACACGGTTTTCGACAAGCTCTTTGCCGAGCAGTCACTACTTTCTTTATGTCAGTGACATGTCGAACGGTACGAAATTTAAATAAGGACAAGTTGACTGATGTGCAAGCTTCTGACTGTAAATTTGCTGCGTCATTCTTGACACTTCACAAAGGCATTGTTCAATAAGTTTATACTTGGTTTTATTCCACTTCTTTATTTTTTTGTCTCTCAGTTACTTAGTATTCTCCTGGGAACATATATACTACTCGATTTGAAGCAAAAACCATCCAGGAATGAAATGCAATAAACTTTCCTGTACGGTCGGTACACTTATGACGTATGGAATATATAACACGTTTATATCGTTCTGGCATGTTTACAAGAGGCTAATGCAATCTTTGTCTATCCGAGGAACGATTAGCCCAGAATATCTAGTAACGGCATTACATTGGCAAATGTCCGTCAAGGCCTCTAAAAAAGATAACCCAGTCTACATATACTGCGGCTTGACGTCATTGAATTTTTATTTAATATTACAGAAAATGAGAGACACCGTCATAACAACATAAATAATGTCAATAGCGAAAAAAGGAGACCGAAATAAAAATTTAACGTGGCCGATCATGAAGGGACGAATAAATCAATCACGATGCAAAGCCCAATTCCAGTTTTATCCGTGGAATCTTGTTACGAGACACCGAAGGCTGACAAGGTCGTTTCGAAGGGCGAGTCGGCGTGAACGCAGCTGGTTCTTAAAGAGACGAGAAACGCGGCTGGGTCGACGCTTCGTCTACCTATCTGCATCAACGTCCCATTGACCAAACGTTTACGTATCTGGGATGTTTGCCGACAGCTCTCCGCGGTAGGAACGAATGCTATACCTGTGCATCCTTAGGAAGGTGTCTCCCGCTCCTATTTATCTCGCTTTGTCGTTCCTTCGCTCTCCTCGTAGAGATAGAAAGAGTGCCGACAGAGGGTGTGCGTCAGAGAAAGGAAAATAGAGGGCCATGGAGAAATCGAAAATTAAAGCGGATCCAACCAACGATACGGCGGATGAACACGGGCTGCCGTGGTGGAAAGGAGCTGCCACGGAGGTGGCATCGTACGATCAGCGCAGGCGTCGCACCGTAGTGCGCGCACTCATAGCTCCCAATAGTCGAGAAGACTTCACACGGGCCAATCCTCGCATCACGCGCTTAAAGGTTCCTTTACACGGGTCGTGCCAATGTGATTCTTAAGATCGTGTCTCTGCGTACGTCGAGATCTTAGTTACCGACCGGGCCAATTAAAGATGCCATAGATAACGCTTTAAAATGCCTTTAAACGTTTTACCGACATGGTTCTGGAAAAAAAAAAATCTGCGAACATCGCGCGAGTTCCGTGAATTTATCATTGAGTCACAGTTAATCGGACATAAAAAAGTATCGAAGGGCCACCATCCCGGTTGGCTGCATGCTGAGACGCCACGCTTGCTTACGCCCATGTAATAAACGACGAGTCTGTCCTTCTTCCTTCCTTCGATCCTGATTCTCTGGACTAACGGTAAAATCTCTTCTCCTTTACGGATTCTCTCGCGACTAATGCAAATGGACTGCGAGTACGCGAGACGCGACGCTGACATAAAAAATTATCGACTGGTATTAAGAACTATGCACTTTCAAAGAGGAACATCCGTCCCTCAAAATTCACGTGCCCCTTTTTTATCGTAAATGCAGACTCAGTGAGTCTCGCACGTCATCGCTCTTTAAAATCCAGCCCGCTGACTTGGCTGACAATAAGAGGCGCCTACCAGTCGTCACGACGTATTTACTCGAATCTTTCAACAATTTACTGCGATTCTTTCCTTCCGCGTCGGGACAAGCACTGGCCATCGCTTCTCCACGGCCGCTTAGTTTCGTCATATCGTACACACCTAATCGACGTGAAAAGAAAAAAAGGGGAAAAGCAAGGAATGACGTATAAATCCCACAGGGTCAATAACCTCCATTCTTTTCCATCTGCCTGCCTTCCTGTCCCGCTCTCGCCCCATGTGTACGCGTACACGTGCGAGAGACAAGGTGTACGCACGCCGTTGCATGCGACCACGTGCGCTACAGTTTCGTTCGACCCTACAAACATTTCGACCGCCAGACTCTGTCTCACCTACGTCAGTTAGGAACGTTAACAGGGACTCTTTCACGAGATCGAGAGAATAAACGTTACCAAAGGCGTCGCTAGATCGATTCCTGCCGGGGACTAGAATTAAAGTAATGTCGATCAGGGTGTATCGTCGCTTCGAAAAAGGCACGGTCCCCTTTATGTGGGACGTGGCGCTTCGACTGTATTACGGGTACGGTTAAGCAACCGCTGGTGAAACCTTACACTGACCGTGGAACACGTGGCTAATAGAATTGGCAGTGAAGAGGCGGAGGACAAACTGCTGGCTCGAACACAGTTCAAGAATTAAATAGCGCAAGGATATAGGGCGACTGTCTTTATCCTTGCAATCTCCCCACAGAACTAGAAACATCCTTGGAAACTCTTTAAGGCCTAATTTTTTATCGTCCCCTGGACCGTTCCAGCATCAGCTCGAATTTCTCTCTGAGAACCATGAGAAGAGGCAGATTTCGTATGACATCGAGAAAGAAGTAGCGACGTGCTTTAAAGTCCTCTTGGAGAAACGTAGGAATTTTCACGTGTCTGAACCGTCAATGAACACGTGTCCATACACAAAAAACAACGCTCGAGTGACGTTGGCTGGTTGAAAAATAATAAACAAGCAAAACTGCATTGTATGCGCGTTACAGTTATCTTTCTGAAATCTTCACCCTACAAGTCGATAAGTCTGGCCAAGGTGCCTTCGAAAGCAGTGATCTAAAACCGATATATCACAATAAAGAAATACCAACTGTATAGAATGAATATCCTTCCTCTAAAGATACACTTGGTAAGCATCCAAGATACGAATTTGCAAATAACGAAATACAAGTTTGTTTATTGCAAGGGTGCATCGGCACTGCCCCGTCGTCGGAATAACCAGAGAAATGTGGACAGTCACTGTGTATTTTAAACATCAACAATAGCATCGGCAGTGTTGAATCGGTCCTCGAGCCCAGTCCTCTCTACTCATCGTCGGTCTTTCGTGTCACATTAACAGCACCCGATTTCCGACGATTGCATCACGCGTCGCAAACTTGCGCGACAGCAAATACAATAAGTTGCCTTGCGCAAGATTCCCGAGTTCCAGCGAAAACAATGATTTTGCGATTTTTCCACGGAGATTGATGGGCAAATCGTGCGAGTTGAACACCCTCACGCAATCTTCCCATAACCTATGGGTTCCTCCCGGCTGGTACGAAGCTTCGTGATAAGTAAATTGTCGAATATTCATCATGCGAAATCAGTTGGTACGACTGTCTACCCTGTAGAAATTTTCGGAACAGCCAGGTATTTCCCTTATTGGCTATTCAAGTAAATTTACATGCCAAAGAATCTCTAATAAGCGTAGCTACCGGACAGAGCGATTACATATGCGTAATATAGTAAAGTCAATCCAGTTCCGTCCCCTAGTAACTTTTTTACGTATGTATCTAGGAATAAAGCCGAATCTTCACGACTTCTTGCTGCGCGAATACACGCGGTATAGTGACTTTGACACGAAGCCAAAAGACCAAGTGAATGGGAGAGTTGTCTGCGCTTTTATTTTTAATTCTTCGCAAGTACGATCGTTGCGAATGCGCCTGATGGATTTACGATGAAAATAACAAACACCTCTTGTCCAGCTTCTGTTGTTATTAACGGAACATAGGGATTTCTCGTATGGTTACAATAATCAAATTAAGGAACACTGGGCGTCGCGACCTTTCCGTAAGACACAACAATGTCGCACTCTCGTATTACATTCGAAAACAATTCGTACGATCGACAATGACGAATCATCGTAAGAAAACTTCGCCCCGAACTTGAGCGTGTAAGAAAATCGGTAAACAATGAAAAAGCTCTCGACTTTTCACTTGACACTGGCAACAATATGAATCGGGCCCAAAACAATAAAAATCTGGTTCACCTTCCCTCCTCCGCCATCCCACTCCCGCTGTTAATTAAAAACAACGTTACAGGGATGTTAGAATAACACGAATCCTATTTTACAAAGAAAATGGAGTTGTACGTCTGAAAGCCCTGTCATCGTGAATAAACCTTTGAAAAATATTTTCGTATATACGACAGCGAGAGTAAAAGCAAGTTATGAAAATTTCAATACGCCCTAGAGATTCGGCTGGGATTAGATTGGCTGGCGTTGAAATTATTAAAGTAAAAACAATGGTTAATCGATAATAAGGTATGCCCGTAAGTAATTTTTAACGACAATAAACCTTCATTCTTCCTCTCCATTCCTTTGTCCCTACACACCAAGAGTTTCCGACTGATCCACGTGCGGTTAATATATGCGTATAAGACGTCCCCACTCTTGCCATATAGAATCTCCCTCTTCTCGTTCCGTCTACTCTTGTCTCGTCACGCTGCTGTCCCTCGACGATTGACTCAGCTAACGCGAGCAGAGTGACGCACACGCGTTTCCCGATTACATATCAGGCTCTCCGGTTTTTGTTTCCCACTAAACTCTAAAGTTCAAGCGAAGCTACGACGGAAAAACGTTTCACGATTTCATCCAGGAGTTTCTCGGCGCGGTAGGACCGCGAGATGATACGAATAAAAACGCGGTTTGGACTGGCGGGAAGTAGCCATAACGTTGGCGCGCATGCGCAGTAACGTTACGATCGACTGCTCAACGGTATTCACAAAATTTACCTAAATGCGACGCACGGCACTGCGTGCACGTGAAATTTCTTTTCCGCGACGAACTTCCCTCTATAAATATTGTCCACGTATTCGGCTATCGATTTGTTTAAGAAGAAATCGTTATCGCGTCTCTACGTGTTATACGAGAGCAAATAAACACGAAGAATTCTCTTAACAATAATTCGGTCATGGCAGAAGTCAATTACGAAAATCCATGGACTTACGATTAAAGTGTCATACGATGCAACTGTTATAAGTTGTCGCGCATTAATATTTACCTTTAATAACGAGAATATTTCTACAGATTTGAATCAGCGCCACGATAACAGTTCGCGGCAAATTGACGAAACTCTCGAAAGAATCGACGATGCCGAGCTAAACGGCATTGCGTTTACTCATTGACAGACCGTTGCTCGTTGTGCGACGTACCGCTACGTATATTTTGGCAATGACGATGCTGTTCCCATCGAGCAGGACTCATTCCTTGACTCTGAGAAAAACTACGAGTGTCGAGCGACGTACGCGAGAGCAATATTCCAAGTAAAAGTTAAGTGCAACACTTGAGAGAACGTCTCGTAAACAAGGCACAAAGAATTTGTAAATGTATTCAGTCGATAATAGCACCCGTCGCGCGATTAACTTAGAAATGACGTAGAAAGACAATGCAAATGTACATTTCCACGTGTCAGGAATACATAGTCGACGAGGTCAGATTTCTCGATTCGTGTATATGCATTAAAGGCGCTTCCGTAACGGGTAACCAATCAGGTGATAGAAATAAAATAAACCGCACCATTTGTACACATTGGCCAGACCCTGCTTTCCAACGTGCCAGCTTATCCTTCCCTCCCGTCGCGTACGACACGAAACGATTACTACAGGAGGCGCTGAGATATTTAAGAAACAAAGAAAACAGTATCGCACAAAAATCGCCTAACCTAACCTAGAATATCAGCGATCGCGCTGCCAACGAAAGAAAAAATATTAGACGCCAGAAGTCTCTCGACAACGGGGCGATTCGAATGGAGAATTTATATGAAGAGCGCGCAAGTAGGAAAGAAAGTGAAAACAAATGTCGGTTGACGAGAAAACCTTCGGTGGTCATTGGAGAGTTTATAGAAGACTGACAGCAGCAGTTTATTCATCTTCGAGTCAACCGGTAGGAGAGAGAAATGAATTCCAAAACGGAAGTAGTCCTGGTGAAGGGAGATAAGAGAAAGAAAAAAAGTAACAGCAGTAGGTGACATGATAAAAAAAGACGTTCCCGGCAGCGTTCCAATGCCAAAAGTACCATTGCGGAAAAGGAGTCGTTGGTGTGTGTGTGTGAGTGAGTGAGAGAAAAAGAGAGAGAGACTGAGGCAGAGAGGGAGAGAGGAGACACAAGGAGGACGTCGATGTCCGCCAGTTTCGTCTTTCTCTTGGTGTTTAGTCCGCGTCGCGTGTACGTATATATATATATATATATATTTGCTCTGGGTAGTGCGGCAAGGTTGTATAAACTTTCGACCTTGGCAAAGTCGAACCAAACGACTCACACCCGGTCCGAGTTCAACCTTAATAACACAAAGGCCGCTCCGCGGTGAAGAGAGTCGATTTTTCGAACGACCTTGTCGAGGCGACGCGATTGCTTCAATTTTGTTTTATCTTCGCCTGCGTAGAGTCTTATCAAATTGCGAAGCGCGTGCACAGGAAGGCAACTAGAAGTAATTTAAAATACGATTGGGAAGTCATTGCTGCTTGCTGGCTGGTACCGAAGGCGCAGGTGATACGAAAGATACAGTATACGATGTAAGAACGTTAATGAGGCTTTACACGCACATGTCGTATAATATATCCTTATAACGTTATTAGAAGCATGCCGCCATTATTCCTCTGTACCGAGTGAAGTCGGCAGGTGTCTCGAGTTTTCTCAGAGTGAAAGAGACTAGCTTAAGGAGTTCGACGTTACAAATGTTTCCGCTTGGGCGATTGTACGAGGCCTCGTGCAATTACGAAATAGCACGGGGAGGGGTCGAGAAACTTGGATTCAACAATGGAAACGTGATTGTAGATAAGAATCAAGTATAGGAAAATCATAGCGATAAGCATAGCGAAACCGCTCATCAAAACAGTGAGAGAATGGCCGGAGTGACAAAGGGAGAAAAAAATCACTGTGATACAAAGGAAAACGTGTTACGGACTCTGGGAGAAGTAAAGTCATTCGAAGATAAATTTAACGTTACTTCTGAAAGAATGGATCTGTGGAAAACGATAAATACTGCAAGGGGAAGAAGCAAAAGTTTGGCAACGACGCTTTTGAGTAAACACGATAAGAAGGGCTAAACGAGAGGATCGAACTAGAGAAAGACAAACCAGTAACAAGATAACAGAATGATAATACATGTGATTATATCGATTTTGCGAAATTACAATGACGCGGAAGGATTGCGTGAAAATGTAATTTTGAATTGAGCTCAGGAGTAAAGAAGAAGAATAAACCTACGTGTACATGAAAATTACGTACAACATTAATTTCGAAAATTGCTCAAAGTCCCGGACGATCTTGAATAATTCACATTAAAAATGATATTTCTGTTGACGTACGATAAGAAGAAGATAACAGATTCAAAGATTCGCCTTCTGCTTGGCGAACGAATTTCACGCGAAATAAAAGGTGACTGATTGATCGTCGATAAATCCGTCAAACATCGGTAAAAACTAATCCAACTTCACTGGTGCATCGACATTCGTATATATAATTTTGAAAATAAGGAAAACTTTGACTATCGAATGTCAATTCCAAAGCGTTAAAAATCTTGAAGAAAGTAGAGAGGTGTGGCACGCGTCATGCATGTGATTATGTGTAATATGTGCGACGCGATTAGTAGTCGCGATATTCTTCAAATCGTACACTCGAAAACGAGAAACGTCGTGTAACATGGCCGCTCACTTGCTAGATATCTTAGTTAGCTGTTTGTATAGCTGCTAGTTGGACTCCGATGTTTTCGAGACGTAGTACGCAAGTACTTACGTAGCAGCAGCGTATCGGAGGCCGCTGCTTTTCTCACATTTTTACTTTCGACGCCATGGCAGGACACGGTCCCTTTCCACGTTAGATCGTGAGAAAGCAGAGACCGTTCTGTGCAAGTTTGTGCGTTCGCTCACAGTTGCAGACGTGGTGAACGCATTGTGCGTTCGTCCAGTCGTAACAAGCGAAGGAGAAAGAGAGAGAGAGACAGAGGGAGAGTCGATCAAGGGATCGAAGGGCTCGATAATACGAGAGAAAGAGAAAGACGACAAATTCAGAGGAGGGAGAGGAGGAAGGAAGAAGAATAGAAAGAAAGAGAGTGAGTGAGTGAATGCGTGGCGTACGAATGCGCATTCGCGCTTGGATCGGATCGGCACTGGCGTCGCACTGACACAGAGGAACGCACCGCACGCACGCATTTATAGACACGCACGCACGCACGCACTCAGGCACGCATGGGCACAGAGGACGACAGCAGTAGCAACAGCAGCAGCAGCAAACGTCGTCCATGAACACGCAACTTGAGGCCGAAATTGCGCCGCTTCTTTGTTAGCCGTACTAGATAGCCTGGCCGATTGCGGATATTTTCTCAGCACTCTCTCTTTCTCTCTAGATCTCTCTCAGTGTTTCACTTGGGTTATAAGAGTTGAGATTTAACGATCGATGGGTCGTCATCGATCGCAGATCATTTCTTTTTTTTTTTGCAAGGACATAAAGCGTGTCCGTATCACGATCGCCGCGCACTCGCGAGCCTTGTTGAGGCGCGCGGTAAAAATAGTGCCTCGAAGAGGGGCAGGTTGCGCGATTGGGACACTTACCGAAGGCTGCTCTCGCGTAGCAGGGCGCAATATGTCAGCTGACTTGACGTGTGGCCGATCGCGATCCCGCGACAGTATCCCACATAATTCTTAACAACTGATCGGCATTTCCGTCGCGATTACGTACTCCGTGACGTGGGTCCTGTCGCTCGCAATCACTGATATTCACAGACACCGAGAACAACTGCCTCTTCTTCTGGATTATTAATGCTGCCGTCGTCACCACCACCGTCTGTCGTTGCTACTTGGACTAAAGAAACCTTCACTCCCAAGTCTTCGTTGCGAAATGAAACCACCAAACCTGCAGCCAGAGAGACGAACACTGCCGATGACTGGTGTAAAGTTAGACCTCCTACCCTCTCCCACTCCTACTGCCAGCTACGTAGAACACTCGGCACTGCTCGGTACGCGAGAGCCTTAGGACGGACTAGGCCGAACTCTGAACACGGACTACCTTTGCTTCAGAGCGACCACCAGGTCTGATACCCTTGCACGTGGACTACGATCTCCATACGCCGCCAACTCACCTTCCTAGTATTTTCACTTTGTTTTGCACGCTCCCTACTGTTATTCTGGGAAACGTGCACGTGTAGGCTCTGCTATTTGTCGAATAAATAGCTCGTATATCCAATAGGGGACAAAAAGTAGTTGCGGAGTCATTCCATTGGAAATCGCCATACTGAGTTTCTGAAGTTAACCATTGCGGCGCCAGGAGTAATCGAACCAAATGATATACATTGTTCGACCTTCTTAGGAAAACTTATTGCTCTATGGTTGAAAAAAAGTGGTTTGGAGTTGCTAGAATCTAACCTTAAAATACAAAGCGTTAATTTGTTGATTGTACTCCAATTAATAGAATATTTCGAAGCATGGCGTTGTCTAGGGAAAGACGCTCCAATGCCGGGAGTAAAATGGCTAAATTGTTAAACGAGGAGGAGGACGATGACTTTTACAAAACTACCTATGGCGGTTTTGAAGAAGTGGAACAAGATAATGATTATATGTTAGAAGATATCATTATGAATTTGGTGATACATCCTGGTCACATTTATTAAATACTTTTGGTTATAGGGAGGAAGACGAGGGCGAGGATGAAGTGGATTCAGACTTTAGTATCGATGAGAACGACGAGCCTGTTTCTGATCCTGAACAAGAAGGACCTAAAAAGAAACGTAGACTCATAACAAAGGCCTATAAGGAACCTAAAGTTATTTCTACACAACCGCCATCCATTCCAAAGGAAAGGAAAAAGAAGATTCCAAGACAAGGAAGATTTTCATTCGATAATACTGGTATCTTATCTAAAACAATAATACTTTCAAAATATGACCACTCGATCTAACGTTTAATGTTTCTATAAAAAAATTTTTGAAATACCTGTACATATAAGATTGAATGATATTAGCAGTAAGAAGTACATTAAACATAAACGTAAGGTTTTGACATTTGTTTTCATATGTATTTCTTTTTAAAATATTACAGAAAGAAAATCAATTCGTCGCTCAACAGCTGCAAAATCTGCTGCAACACAGAAGAGATTAAGAGAAAGAAACGAAGATCAAAAGAAAAAGGTAAAGATTGTGAGACACGATACATGGAAACCAACGCAACAGGAGCTTTTGGAAGAAGCTCTATTAACCGAGGAAATTAATCTTAAATCGTTAGGTATGACATGCAAAAAAGCAAAATACTTCCTGTGTCTAGAAAAAAGGAATGTTGGTTCGATCAGTTTATCCTTACATATTTTTTTCTCAAAACAGAAAAATATCAAAAGTTGGAAAATGAAAAGAAAAACACGAGGACAGTAAGAAAAACTCAAGTTGGCCCCATGATACGATATCAATCCTTGTCGATGCCTGTGATGCTCCTATCTGAATCGCCATCAGAAAAGGAAGAAGAAAAAATTAATGTAGAAGGCGATGACGAGAAAAGTGCCGTACCGACATCGGATCCTTCTCAAGTAGAACATTTAGCATCAGAAAGGTAAGAACAAAGAAGTACTACATTAAGGCAGACAAAAAATATTAATTTCCAATTTATCGTTTTATAAATTGTTTAGCGATTCGATCGAGAAAAAACCGGAGTCCCAAGAGGTATGCTCTTAAATAATTTTTCACCCGATTAAATTACAATGTCAGCAATACATTTTCTATCGTTCTAAAGGATACAGGTGTTAACGCACAAGAAACCGGTTCATTTTATGAAAGGACATTCATCACCTTTGAGAATGAACAATTGTTTCATGAAGCTTTTAAGAAGTCAGCCGTACCCAGACCTCCACTTAAGGCCCTTTGCGCTATCACACGGTAAAAATAACTTTATTTTATCGTCCGAAATGTAACTGTCTAGTGCGTGCATACAAAAATCATGTAGTACATTAAACGACACGGCTAAAAGCAATTATCAAATTACAGTTGCGTCATATGTACCGTCCGATAACGGTACCGATTAATTGTGCAGCCATAAACTGTATTGTTCTCAAATCGGACAATCAATCTGTACTTAGTTCACGTAAAGCTCTGATCGTAGTTCAAAACTGATCCATGCAACGTTTTGACCTGGTATTATTTTCAGGCTGCCCGCAAGGTACCTCGACCCGATAACACAACAGCCTTACAGAAATATCCAGACATTTCGACTTTTACGAGACGCGTATTATCAACAGCTGGAAGCGCGCACTGACGCCAATGATGCAACGCAAAATCCCGAATTGTTGCGATGGCTCGAATGGAGGCAAAAATGTCAGCGAGCTGGAGCACAGAGAAATACCGTTCGCCTTGAGCCAGCATCGGTATCCGCAGCTTCTTAGCTTTATCTTCTTGTTAATAATACGTCAAATCTTATTCCAATTGTTATACCGAAATAACGTACGCTGTCAAATAAAATCAGAAAAAAATTGTTTCGTACGACTCGGAGAATACCATCGCGTCGATATGGTGATTTTTGGCTTTATATTTTATAAAACGCGTGAGCATCGACAAAAGATTAATGCATTAAACTGCACGAGCAAGACCTTCAAAAGTCGTAACTCTTGGATGGACTCCAAATACAGGACTTTTGTCATTGTCAGTCTAAATAATGAACGTCACTGACTTTCCTATTCTAATCTTAATGCTAGCACAGCGAGTCGTTAGGTATCGCTGTGTAATTTCGAGGAACCGCCAATTTGGCACTGGGCGTATCTGAGGCCAGCTTAGAAAATCTTAATTATGTATAAAATTTATTAGCAGTACGCAGAAAGCTACTGCTCAATTATACTAAGAATAAATGATCGTTTAACATTTAATTCAGGGCCAGACTAGCAATCACTTAATGACAAACCCCAATCCTAGAATCATTGTGTACCAGCTTATGTTTCTCAGTACGGTACATATGTATATCACTGATGCCCTAAGATATTAAATTTTCACTTAATTTTCATTGTCCAGTATAACAGCTGAACACACAGCAATCACATTAATCATTGGATTTATCAATTTCTTTGCGTTAAGGATTAATAACAGTGGCGCAATAGCGCACGCACTTTAAACCCTAATCGTAAATCGTTCGTGACCTCGAGTCATCGTTTAATTCGCAGAAACTATTATATAATCTAGAAGGAGGGACATATATTGACGAGTGCAAAGAAGACAAGTATCGCAGCGACATTAAAGTGTCCTCCATTATTACTTTAATCACAATATTTTCTTCCCGTACAACGACAGTAAGGAAATAAACGAACCAAGTCGTGATATTTTGATTGCTTCGTTTTTTATTTTCTATCTCGTTAATAAATTCATAATGTATACGTAGCTTCAACTAGAAAAATTAATAAAACGTATATTCGAAGCTACGAGTTTACCCAATTACTATCTCTATATGGTTCAGGTGCGCAGAGTCCTAATATGAATCAAAGACACGAAACTACGGTCGAGCCGCAACGTCGATGCCAGGATAAATCTTTTGCGGTGGTTTGACGAAAGATATAAAGTAAAATTCGACGCACTTAAAGATAAATAAAAAAACGCGCAAAATTTCGACGTGGAGTTTCGACCGTCACGCTTCTTCTCTTTCGATCTGGCTAACGAAAGACGTACCTTTATTTTCGTACGGACATTGGTCATTGAAGAAAGAAAAAAAAAAACAAAAAGAATAGAAGAGATGTAAAATAATAGCGATTAACAATAAGGTTAGTGAATTACGCATAACGTGGTATATTTAATAACGGTGTGTTTAATTGTTTTCCTTCATAATTTTTCGTTCTCTCCTTTCGTCATTTAAATCCTCCTTCCGGGTACTTTCGTCTAAAGCATTAATATTAGGTATTTAATTATTAGATTTCTCGTTAATCTCTCGTGTAGTGCACAAAAGCGTAGATATCAATTTACAATGCTTCGCTCGCTCTTACTTTTATATATTTTTTTTTACCTTATTTACGATACGAGACAGAGGGAGGGGTTTTTTCCTGATATTTTCATTTTTTTTTCATCTTTTTTTTTCATTTTTGTTTTGTTTATTACATTATGGCTACACACGTCGAAACAATTTCGTTTATAGGTAATGAAAAATAATATCTCCCGGGTGGCGTTCACTTAAAGAGTTAAAGATTCAAAGAAGGGCCTCTATGTATGATTTCATACGCGTGGATTTTTGTTGTTGTTGTTGTCATTTTGACTTATGCATAGCTTCAGACGTAAAAAGCCTCTCGTAAAAAGAACGCAATCGAAAAGCATATAGAGACTTAGTGCCTAGCGCGTACGGTTTAACTCTACTACGTGGAGAGCGAGAACGGACAGTGAGCAACAGGGTTCCTCCAAATTTAGCAGCTGTTTTTTTTCAAAAAATTTCAAAAATTATCCTTTCTCGTCGATGGTCCATCGATCCTTCCAATATCCTCTTCGTCGCCGTTGAACTTCCACAAACTCCTTCCCCCCCCCACTTCCACCCCTTAGTGTATTACGACGTACGCTCACCAGATTTCCATCGTAAATATATTATTATAAATTGTTTATATACTCACGGTCACACTATGCGTAGAGAAGAATAATGATATATGTATTACAAAGAAGCGGTAATACAACATTCAATTATAACATAATATATATATATATATATGTGTGTATATATATATACCATTTTTTTTTAAATATATATATCGTAAATAAGACAAATTTAAATAGAGGGCAGAATGGTGCGTGGGTCACAGCGTGTATTATCGCGCTTATCGCATCGTGTATCTCGGGGCGCGCTTTCTTGTCCTTTACATATTCGTAATAAGTTACTGTTTATTTAGATTCTTCGATTTCTCTCTTTTCTTCTTCGTTCTCTCTCTCTCTCTCTCTCTCTCTCTCTCTTTATCTCTCTCTCTCCCTCGATATTCTTTATTCTCTGTTTCGTCCCAGCGCTTCACTGTTCTCATCGCTCGATGTTAACACGCACTCGTGTCATGTTTACGCGTATGTTTATATTACCTCTATGCATGGATAGTCCACGTCACCCCCTTGGTGCTATTGCTCGAACTGACCGTCAGACTCTTCTAGCATACGATTTCACCGGCCCGTACGCATAGTCTTAGCTCTCGTGCTCTTACGCACCTGCTATATCTACCACCAGCCACCACTCTCTCCTCCTTTCCTCCCTCCGTGTTACCGCTTCTAGAAAAGAAGATTTGGATGTTGCTGGGCACGTGGAGCATCGCTGCTTTATGGGAGGCAATAACCAGGATCGATACGGAACGAGATTACTGTTCACGATAATCTTATTGACTCTACTTTGTAATTTCATGTACGTCAGTGCCAATCGAAAGGCATTATTAACTGCAACAAACGTCAGTAGTTATCTGCACTTTTCCATGATAATAAATGACAGGCAAAGGTTTACACGAGTCGAGTTTACGTACTAGGCTGAACGCCTCTGGAATAATTTGCATAGAATTTAATAATACGAGGATTAATTTGATGGAAGGTATCGAGAGATGAGTTTATTTGGAATCCCATATGTGTGCTTTGAATCTAAATCTACTGTTGCGACTAAAGTCAGGAATAGAGAGTATTTTGTAAAAAGAAAAATTACACTTGTTACTCACATATAAAGCAGCGAGGCGAGTCACTGGCAGCACTGCTTGCGCATTCCGTCAGAGTTCATCGTTGGCTTAACGTCGATAGGTTCTACGTTCTGTGGCCGGATTGTATCTCCTTCGGGTGGATCTCTAATTTGTTTCTGCGACACGATTCTGTATATTTCTTTTAAAAAAAAATAAGAGAACGAAATATCAGTAGAATACAAGCAGTTCACTAGCTTTTAAGAAGGTGGTTATAATTCGAATCAATGATTCCTCCCAATCTTACCTGTTAATATGTTTTGGAACGCAGTTTCGACATTGGTCGAGTCTAGGGCAGACGTTTCGATAAAGGACAGACCATTCTTTTCGGCGAAGGCTTTGGCCTCGTCGGTGGGTACGGCGCGCAAGTGCCTCAAATCCGACTTGTTCCCCACTAGCATAATCACGATGTTCTGATCAGCGTGATCCCGCAGTTCTCGCAACCATCTTTCCACATTTTCGTACGTCAGATGTTTTGCTATGTCGTACACAAGTAGTGCTCCGACCGCCCCACGGTAATACCTGTAAATTGTAAAAGTAAAATTGTAATTAGGGCACTCTGCTTATGTCGAATGTAAATCTTGTATACGATAGATATGGTATAAAGTAAATTCTTAAAATTCAACAGACTCTACTTTAAAATTATAATCATTGCATGTCCCCATATAAATAGTTTCGACATATCTTTTCACAGCGAATGAATAGTTCTAGGCTGCGAAAGATTACTGCGAAAGATTACATTGCCTAATGAACAATTTCTAAAAACTCATAAGTCATTGTGTCGATGGGCTGTCTTTTTAAAAATCTACTGCGCTACATGTTATTGCTAAGAATGACAATATTTTTTAAGACACACGAATCAACACTGAGGTTGAGGTATTTTGCACAAATACGGTTAAAGGTTATCAATAACAGTGGTTTACAATAATTGAATATCACTGTGCCACAATAATTGGCGCTTTATGTGCAACTTGAGGATAGTTAAGATAATGCTGATACAATTCTCCATGGCAGTTTACATCCACGTGTAACATGCAATGATTTTTTATTTGTGATTTTCCAGTAAACTTACGCTGAAGTGATAGCACGATAACGTTCCTGTCCAGCTGTATCCCATATTTGAGCCTTGATAGTCTTACCATCCACCTGTATACTGCGCGTCGCAAACTCGACGCCTATGGTCGATTTTGACTCGAGGTTGAATTCGTTTCGTGTGAAGCGAGAGAGTAAATTACTCTTTCCTACACCGGAATCTCCGATGAGAACCACTGTAATAAAAAAAAGTATATATACATACACAGACGCACACACATGATTCCCTATAATATACTAACAAGGCACAAAACAAATAAAAGTAAATATAAATGCCATTCTCAGTGTAAAAAATATACGACTGCACAATGGAGTATCCTATGAGAACGTCATATCATGTAGTCATGTATTCAATTTGAAATACGTTCTATACTTTGTATTAGCGATTTAGATCTTGCATTAAATTTACAAATTTTTTTTCTCGGAGCAGCCATTTTTCAGTATGAAATATACAGTCCACAAAAAGAGACAAGAATCTCTTTAACTCTTGTGTCGTATACATAAGTACAATACAGTGATCTTTATATAATATTCGTTCTTTATTTATTTAAGGAATTGAGCACGATTTTAATATTATGATAAAAACATTAATTGTTTATGTTTCAATAATATATAAAATGATGGATAATATTTTTCGATACGATGAAATATAATTGCCGGCTTTTGTCATACTCTAAAAATCATGATTTTGGAGTCTGTCACTGATGACGTTATAACTGATTCCTAATCTCCATCGAGTTCCGGCCTATGAGTCACAGACAAAACATTGACTAGTTATTTTCCCGTAACTGATATATAAAAGAGGCATTAATTAGGATCTCGAATTTTGTTTTAATCGGTTGCATTGACCCGCATGTGAAACGCATGAACCTTGACCTTCAACATATTAGTCGTCTTGTAACTTGATTTAGTGTAATAGCTCTTGATGTGGAATCTGATGTACCGCCTACGTAATTTAAATTAAATGGATGAATGGACAACGAGAAAATTATATATGTGATGTAATGCAATGACTCTCTCTATTGAATATTTAAATCAACGTTCGATCTTACGATTTCAATAAAACCGTTCAGTAATCCTGGAACTTCAAAAGTGGCTTTTAGTGAGTAATAAACAAAATATGGAGTAAGTATTAATTAATCGGCGAATACAATCTATGATAATGACGTTAAATGTTACACGAAGTTACACTGTATACTTTTATGATGTATGAAGCGAAACACAACGGTTTATTTGCCGTTCCGAATATGAATGTTTGTATAGAGTAATAGAGATACAAAAAAATATCAATTTTTTGTTTTATAATTGTATGACAAAAGAATTGCCCGAAGCTTTCGTTTTCGTACACTCTTTTATGCAACATTAGGTTACCAGTTGTTCACTTATTAAATGCATACTTTACAACTCCATATGAGCATCTACGTGGTGGGAGTCAGCTTGGATCGGTTCCCTACCTTGACTAAAATAAGCTTTAGTGAAGAATTTGTCGTAGAACATTTATTTTCAACCAAGTTGAAAAATCGTGATATCATGCAAATGATATATGTCCACTCTTTAGTATATAATGTATTGGACGTTTTTATTATGGTATATCAGTTTCGAGATGTTCTTATAAAGCTATATAAATCTTTGTCTGAACTTTTGCAGACTATACATTGTTAATTGCGGAAATATATTTGTTTTGCCAAATTCATAGAAAAATATTGTCCTTTATATGAGGTATATATCATAAGGTATATAAGTTACTTCTGTAGCATATTTAGAACCTGTCATCTAATGTAACTATTCTACAAATTCTGCCTTCATATCTTAAAAACTTATGAAGCCAATAAAGGAGTATGGTTGTCATAATGCTACATTAACTTATTGGAGCAGAAAGGACTACCCAAAATCTATTTTATATACTCGATAAGATAAAATTTAACAGAATGCAGATATGAAATAAAATAAATGTGATACAGATTAATCAGCTAGCAACTACTTCAAATCATAAATTTGAACCACGTGCAGTGTAATAACATAATGCTTTGTAAGTATTTTATTTACCGAATTGGACTGTCTTAAAATTATACACTAACATGTGAAACCTAAGAGTAAATGTCTCACTCTTTATTCACCCGATAAAAATAAAAGTGTTATGATGTAAAGGACACAGTAACATTTGGTAATTTTGCTTTAGTATATATCAATTACTGCTTTCTCGTCCAAATCAACATTCCTAATGATATTCATTAGAATCATTACCAATAATTAGAACTTGTAATTGTATCGCATTGAAATTAAGCTCAATAATCTACAAAAAAAGAAACTACCAGAGACTCCAAGAATAAACTTTGTTGCATCTTCTATGAAAAACATTGATCACAACAGGAACATAAAGTAAGACTGATCGAAAGTTCAAGAGTAAATTTGAACACAAGCATTTGACAAATGATTCGTCTGAGAATTACGTGTCTACGATTGACGACATACGCACTGAATCGGAAATCGGGTCATCGTGCAGAGCTGGCTTTTGTACCATAAGAACTGATGATGTCACGTTCAGAATCTTTGTAAAGAGTTCCACGTTTCCCGCGAAAGATCACAATGAACTTGTCAAGAATCCGTTCAGAAATTGATTCATGACAAGCGCGATAGCGAAATCGCAAGGAAACGATGATGTCTACCATCTGTTTGCTTTCGAGTTGTGTGAGAATTCATTAGCGAGTTGGTATTTCCACTCATAACCGACGTCAATTCTCATGACGTGAGACTCAATGTCAGTAATTTGGGCAATGCTATCAGGAAGAAATTCACGCAAGATGGGCAACCCATGCGACTGAGAGATTGCAGATCCTATAACTAAATGACTACTTAACATTGTAAAACCACAAAGCAACAATACCTTTAAATAAATAATCGTACTCGTCATCTCGAGTGCCCATATCGGTGGCGACAGCAACAAACTCCTCCCTCGGTGGACGGACGGTGCTCTGATCACGAATAGCAAGTCTTTTATTTATTTACAAAAGGGCAGCAGTCTCGATTAATCGACTGCGTGATCTGTCGGTATGCTTGCGATTTTAAGATGCGAAGTTTAACACGGCAAATGACAAAAACTACCGAAACTAAACAGTCGCGAGTGCAGGCCGATACAATAAATTATTTTCTTTCTTACAATTTAACTGTACAATATGGCCTCCTTTCTACGCCCCTCCAAACCGATGTACTGCGAATGCGCAGTTACATCGATAATTGCGCAGGCGTGAACCTTCTTTGCGATCGAGCATGGAAAATATCAATGACGCTTCAAAATCCGCTTTAGAAATAAGGCTTAAAGAAATAATTTTCGAGTTGAGTCTCACGATAAGCGATAGTACCTTTTTATACATTCCAACAATAATTATACTTTCACTCGATTGGCAAAGGATTCAGGAATTTTCTTTTGATCATAGACTTATTCGCAAAGTACAGCTTGTTTTTACGAAGGAATATATTAAAATAAATATTGATTTTGACTCGTGTGTAATGTCAAATTCTATGTTATTTTATATGTAGATTTTTCACTCCATACTCTATGTATGTCGGTAGTATTTATTTTAATACAATATTTTTTAATTAAATCATTCAATCATACATACTAATTACTGCAAAAGTATTACTTCAAACATAATAGACGTCGTTTGTATTTAATCTTGAATTGTAATCGTTATAGTTCTAAATTTAGATTGGTATTATCAACAATTATTACGGTTTTCTTTCATGTATATTTTTTTTCTTAATACCCGAAAATTATGAGTTTAGGAACAATCAGTAGAAACTGTTCGATCGACAGTGGCGCCACTGCACCCGACAACAGCAGGCGGTGCGATCTCTTTCCTTTTCTAGTTCTGATCGCGTGGGGTGAGTGACGTTTAACGTATAGAAAATCGAAATGTATCAGAGGAATCGTGAATTCTAGCAGCACCATTAATTCAAAATTATCATCGTGATATCTTTTGGCACAAAGCATTTTCATAGTTTTTTTATTAAACATTATGATCAAATTATGTTACCGTAGAAGCACAACCTAACCTCTATGAGAAACCTTTATTCTTCTTACGCTTGTTTACTCTAAATTTGTGGCTTGAGAGAGTTTATAAAATATTTAATAGTTTTTACGAATTTGTAATAATACTTTATGAAAATTCTCATAATCTATAAATCAATTATCATTATATAGTAATTGAACAACACATGCAAGATCAGTCTGAGTTTTGTTTGTCAAGATGTTTGCTAATGCTATGCAAAACAATCAGCACATGAGATAATTAAACTGATTATGAATAAAAAATGCTATTGTTTTGGTCTGTTTATTGCGGTACACCTTTAATATGCTAGAATTTTTATTAAGTGGCAATTAAATATTTAGTTTATTTTTTTTAAGAATGATGATTAGGCATGCACCACTCTGAGTGTACATGAGCCGAGAAATATCCTATAATCCTCTGACAATAATATTATTAGTTGCATTTGCATTTGTGTGATATATAAAAATAATAATTAGTAAGTATTACTTATGTTTTAGGGGTCCAAAATGGGCGCTTACAAGTATATGCAGGAGTTGTATCGCAAGAAGCAGAGTGATGTGCTCCGTTTCTTGCTTCGTGTCAGATGCTGGCAATATCGTCAGCTTACTAAGTTGCATCGTGCTCCACGACCATCCAGACCTGACAAGGCCCGTCGCTTAGGATACAAGGCTAAACAAGGTACAACATTTTAATGTCAGTATAATGAATTTTATTTAAATTTATTCATTTGTCTCAACTCCATTCCTGCATAGAATTTTATGAACTAGTAATGTTTGAACGTGTGATTCTCGATGCAAACTGTTTTCAACGCATATCTTGTGACATATTAAAAATACATATGATGAATTGTACATGCACCACTCCTACGAATACGTGGGGATATGTACCGTCTGATGGTTATACATAGAAATGTTCTACTTATTATATTTGAAAAAAAAGCACATTTAGATTTTTAATTCCTGTTCTCTTTTGTCACAAATGCAGGTTTTGTCATCTTCAGAATTCGTGTACGACGCGGAGGTCGCAAACGTCCCGTTCCCAAGGGAGCTACTTATGGCAAGCCCAAAAGCCATGGTGTGAACCAGCTCAAGCCCACTCGTAAATTACAATCTGTGGCTGAGGTGAGATACGATACTTAAAAACTAAATAAATTTTGATAATAATATAACATTGCGGAAGCAAAGATGATGATAAATAATACATAATGAATTTCATGATTATTATTCTTCCTTGGATGTCTGAAACTACTATAGTCCAACAACACATTCCAAATGAACAATATTTTGTGCAATAAATATAAATTATTTTTCCCAGGAACGCGTTGGCCGACGTTGTGGGGGTCTTCGAGTCTTGAACAGCTACTGGGTAGCACAAGACTCCTCTTACAAATACTATGAAGTAATTTTGGTTGATCCTGCACACAAGGTCAGATATATTTTTATTTATATAACGTAAATATATTTAAAATCGATGAAATGTTCATGCAAGCTCCGCTATATATGATCATAAAATTAAATTAAAGCTATACATAATATATCATAACGTTTGTAGCTCCTCATTGAACATGATGAATTCATATTACGATATTTGATACTATAATGATTTTATTATCTTCCTTGGATGTCTGATTCTATACCTATCAGAATTAGTGTAATTTAATTAACAGACTCTTGTACCTTTCGTATAATAATGATTGTTGTACTTTTAGGCTATCCGTACCGATCCTAAGGTTAACTGGATCACCCATGCCGTACAAAAGCATCGTGAACTCCGTGGAAAGACATCCGCCGGAAGGAGTTCTCGAGGATTAGGCAAAGGACATCGTTTCTCACAGACGATTGGTGGTTCTCGACGTGCAGCCTGGCTCAGGAGGAATTCGCTGTCTCTTCGTAGAAAGCGATAAATCATCTTATTCTTTGAGGTGTTTATTCCAGCGACTCTACATAAGTTATCTTATTGCATTCAGAATTTCTCTCTGCGATTCTTCAATCGATGTCGCGAAGAATAAACTTCCTTTTCTTAAAAACATCAAAACCCGATTGATCTTATTTGTACCTTTAATAATTTACCTGAAGATCACGCAATTTGCTCGCTTGTATTCCCCCATTATGCAGAGGTTCTGTCTCACGGAAATAGATGGGAAGGAGTCCACTTTGCAACATATTTTATTTATCTCCCTTTCTTTACATGTTCAGTTCTGCTTCCATTCCTTTTTCCGAACATCTTCAACGCAATTTACGTTGCAGTTGCTCTTTTGTTATGCTCCAAATCCGCGTGTTGTTCCAGTTTAGTAAAAAATACATACTATATATTTCAATGGCTATGACTTCTAGACGTAGTCAGCAAGCGAAAACCTCAATCAGTTGTTTATGTGCGACGAACAAATAAAGTAAAAGATACAACAGTAAAACTGATAAATTAGTTATTGTAAACTAATCGATAATTGTTAAGTAAGTATCCTATACGAATAAGGTTCCCCGTGTACGGAAAAAAAAAACTGAAGGATACCTAACCCTGTAGATCCTGACCCAATTCAATTCAAAATTCCAATCCATTCCAGAGACGAATACAATAGACGTAGCAGAAAGCGAAAACGAAAAATAAAAATTTTTAATCTAAACTTTTATAACTATTTTATGCGGTCCGGCCGGTTAGTTTTTTGCTGACCATGCATACTTTCGACTATTCACATTTAGCTCCGGTCTCGACAACGACATCACGAAGGTCGGCGATAACAAGTGACATTCATGGAAATCGTGGCTCGGTAGGAATATTGCAAAGTAAAATTTAGTGGGAGCCGCGGTGCCGCACACAAATCCCCACTGCCATTTCTGATCCTTGCAGAATTGCTTGCGTACTCGGAAACCAACCCCTATCGTACCGAATGCTACCCTTATAACAGTCCTCTAACTACTTCAGACTTTGTTTTTTGTTAATACTTCATCGCTTTGATGCGTTTGAAGATCATTGTGGGAGAAAAGTGTACACGGGAACACGGGGGATCGTTAGCGAGAATTGTATATATATACTTTGATGCGTTCGTGGTCTTTGATGTTATGTATTATTATTATTTCACATAGATATAGCTATAGGCATCTGTATAAATGTCGCTTGTAAATAAACTTCATTTTCCGTGTGTCCATTAGGCACTTCTAAGGGTAGTGCGATGAATGAGGGACGAGCCGTGAATTACTTTGCTTCGAGTCCCTAGAAAGGAGCATTAAAAAAGCTCGTACTTGTAAGCATTGATTTTTGCTTGCTAAAATTGTACATTATTTCCTATTATTATTATGGGATTATAACAATTACTTTTCCTATTGTACTATATTTCATGCGTTGTTAATATTTTCATTGTTCAGCAATTCTTTGACGGTGGCATACAAGTGATTTTGGCTTTTTTTTTATTTACTGTGTATGGTATACCGTGATAATAATTATTTGTGAAGTATATAAGATTTCGAGTGTAACCGAAGGGGTAAATAGTGGGGTAAAATCACGTTAAGACTTTTATATTCGTTATAAAGTTTTCACGGAGTAGGATGGCTGCCTTGGTATAAGATTATTGGAAAAATTACAGGGCAAAGGGTGGGAAGATTTAAATCCTGGAGTTTACCTAGGTCCGGGAGTAATTAAAGCATTTTCATTATCGCGACTTTAAAACTTTGCGTAAATTGCGATTTATTCGTGAATTTTCCAGGACTTTCTAGATATCGTGTACCTACGTATGTATACCTATCTACATATATGTATATGCCACCAAGTATTTTCATTAGGAAACTTTTCCTACGTCTTTCCGATAATTGCTCCTTAAACAATCATGATAATCGTGACTTATTTCGACGCGAGTCTTCCGGTTGACTAAATAATTATCGTAAATTGTGGACGCGACACGAAGTACAGATACAACAAAAAAATGTGTGGAATATGAATTTGGTAAAAAATTAATTTTTCAAAATTATCAGATAACAACATAATCAATTGCTATGTACCAGAGAGGATATATTTAATTCGTAAAAGCTACCGTTGATAATTGGGATAATGGGAAATGCGCGTGACTATAAATTTCGAGCCTATAATCCGCTTATCGAACTGGTAGAAATAAATTGATGAAAGCCGAAAATGATGAATACTCCTATTCCTTGTTTATAGCAATTAATTAACGTATAATTAAAAAAAAAAAGTAAAACCTCAGTTTTACGTATGACCAATAGCTACATCGTGAAATTACTTAAATCAAAGAAATTTTATAACCCAGCTATCCGATCCAGCATTCACTATTTACGTGTGCTATAATTTTTCCTCATGGAAAGTATTCAGGAATAATTTTAGTTCTTAATCAAAATGAATTTGACTACTTTCTTCGGTCTTAATGAATTAATCAATATATTGTACACACATATATTTTCCTGTTATGTCATCACGTTTAATACACGTGCAATTAGAGTCGCAGTACTCTACGTATATGATTGTCAAATTTGTCAAGATGAAAAGCTCAATGATTATCAGGAGCTGGGATCTGACCGATTAAGAACCTATTATCCGTGAAAGTGGCACCTCGGGTTTGGTGTATTTTTTAATTTGCCGGGAAATTCGTGTTGCGTGACAAACGCAAGTGACGAAAGTCTTGACCCGAGTAGATATAGTGTAGTACATGCACGATAGCTACGAAGGTGCGTGATAGCGGTAACGTTATCGAGCGACCTGCTAGTCCAGGTTAGAATCGATTATTCCAGGCAGCTACCCTAAGGTAACTTGGCAGTTCATCATGGAAGGTCGTTCGGGCAGCATTAAGGAACCCCCTTCGTTCGGTTCCCAGGGCAATGGGTCAGAGGTCAAAAGAAGCTCCGGCGGCAGTATAGAACTGACAGGTTACGATGAGACCAGTAGTCCTTCTAAGGTACCCCGTAAATTTATCGCCAATTGGAGACAGGCTTGCGACAGGACGCGCGACAGGACGAAGGAGCTGCTAAAGAGGTGGCGAACGGTACCAAATCACCAGGAGATTTTCAGCCGACCTCCGACTGCACCTAGAGACCTGGATCATCCTGGATGGAGCGTCCATGTTTGGAGTGAGTTTAGAGTCGAATATTTTGAAATAATTCCTTTTTTTTTGGCAACGTTTTTTTTTTTTTTTTAAGAATAACAATTACTTATATGTATACTTTAACATTCGTGGGTTCAGGGACATTTTTGTTATTAGCAGTATCGTTAACTGTAGGCTGAGATATATTTTGAATTTATGAAATCAAATTTTTTTTTATTACTCAGTCATCGATCTTTCATTTATTCGAATTGGATACTTCGCGCTATTCGTTCAACGTAGATTTTTATGTTTATTAATTAATTTATGCCGTTGAATATTGAGGGGTTAAAAATTTACTCTATCGGACGCAATGGGGTAGTGGCCGATTAAAGGATACTGGCGGCGATGGGGGTATTAGGCTAAATAAATATTTTTATAATTACGGTCGATTTTTTTTTAGAAAATTTATTTTATTCCTATATTCGATTTCAAAATGCAATAATTCTGTGTGATATAAAACTTTTTCTTTATCATTGTCAGACATTTCCTAAACTCTGTTTAACATCGATTTGTCACTTAACGATCCGCGCGTTTATTTAGAGTGAAGTAATTTGTTAGTGATAAAGATAAAGCACAGCTAGTATATAGATATGTATAAAGGCTATCTTCACAAGAAGACACGTTATTATCCCTAGTCTCTAATTCTGAGCTTACGTCTCACAAAGTACTCACAGTATTCGCTCAACAATCCTTACGTGCAAGTATCGCGTGCGATCGATAATCGATTTTTTTTTTCAATTTCGTACCGAAGCTCCAAATTTCATCCATTTCCTTATCAGTACTGGAATATCACGAAAAATTTGAATTCGTAGCGACCTGGGTCAGTCGATTTCCCAGCGACGAAAGTCTTTCCGGAAACGACGGACCTTGCAAGGACACCAGTGCAGAAGCTCTGGCACCGATCCAGCGTGACAAGTTTTCACACTTTTTCATTTATCTCCTGGACCATGACAGAGATGGATTTATCGGTAGAAAGGACTTCGAGCTTTTGTCAGAGGTAAGGCGAATGGGAAGGAAGTTTCGGTTATCGCGTATATCAGGCCGGTAAATATTTTGATCGATTGACGTTAAAAAAAAACGAAAATACGTCAATAAATCTTAACAGTTCAATTTTTCACTAGCGTTTGAGAAGATTCGCTGACTGGTCGCGTAACAGTCCCGAATACTTGAGATTATTGGAAATGGAGGAGGGACTGATAAATGCCATTTTATTCGAGAAGTCAGGCATTGACTTTGATACGGAAAGACGCATTGACCTGGAGGAATGGCTATGCTGGTGGGCGAGACTAGTGGCGACCCCCAATCCATCGAGCTACTCGGAATTACCCCTTTGGGTAAAGACAATACCCAGAGTACTTTTCCTGGCCATCAACACGTCCGGAAGTGGGAGGATCAGTAAGGACGAGCTTTCAGCTTTTTACGGCTCCGTTGTAGGATTGGACTACGAGAGGATAAATAATTGCCTCGGCACAGCATACAGATCCGTGACCTCGGTAATCATTGTCTAAAAGTAACCCCTACTATTTCTTGGGATTTCCTTGAACAAAGTAAGACTTATGCAGATCATTAATTTCAACCGGTACGATTATACAGAAACTTTGTCCGTGTTAAATTTTGTGGTTTAATTACATTTAAAAGCTCGGTTCAATTTTTTTTTTTTTACGAATATTAAATAATTCAGAAAATATTATCAAGGGCGAGCAATAAAATTCTTCTACCAAGCGTGCATTACGAATTGTATTATTCCAGTTTCAATGTTAATATACAGTTGGTAACTTCAATAATTCATAAGGAAGTACGTTGCGCATTACGTATATTAGTGCAAGCTCACGCCTAGGGCTTTTGCAGTTTGGAAAGCTTACAGGGGTTGCTGTGTATGTCTGGATACATATTCATTGGCTGTTATTAAATTAATTTTGGTTTTTTTTTTTTAGAATGGAGATCATCCTTTGGGCTGGATCCAGTATCAATTGGTATTTGCCAATTTCTTATTTGGACGTGGTCCCTTCGGTCCTGGAGAACATTTATTGGGCATGACCGACTCCTGTATACTTAGGGGTGATTCAATTCCGTTTCCAATTGATTATTCAGCCATGAACACACCGAAGGAGAAATTGGAAGTGTACAGTCCTCATTGCAAGACCAATAGACGCAGTGTCGTAGTATAAAGTGGAGGATTCATTTTCGAATCTCAAATACTTTTAATGGTTGTATCGTGGATACATATATATATATATTCTCTTCTTAGATTCAATAGAATGACTGCCTCAGAGGCACTCGGAGTAAAATTCCTACGAGGTAGACAATTTTTCGTTCTTCATTTGACTTTTACCGATACTGCCGAACGAATAAATAAATAGCTTTAACTAAAATTCACGAAGTAATATAATTTTTGTATATAATTAATCAGCGTACAAATTATACTTAGAATTAATAATGAAATTAGATAAATTTACTATAAATAGTCCAAGTGTTAGATACGGATCTTTATTTTAATAAAAGTTTCGACTTCTCGGATCATTAAGTTGTCGGTCCACGTGAGAGTAAAACTCTTGAGAGTCGCTCTCGAGAGCAGTACTCGCCAATGGACACGCTCCTGAGAGTAACTCGCAGCCAACTGAACAAGTTCAAACACGCCATCTGACAGTTACTCGTAAAAGGTTCGAATCGAGTTCGAAATTGACAGTCCTCTCGGATGTATGACGATGGCAAGACGTACTTGGTCGCAAGAAGATACGCGTGCATCAATCGAAGTATACGAACAAAATCCCATGCCTATGTATATTTTGTATCTCACAATTCCCTCGAGTCCTCGAGAGTCGCCCTCGAGAGCAGTACTCGCCAATGGACACGCTCCTGAGAGTAACTCGCAGCCAACTGAACAAGTTCAAACACGCCATCTGACAGTTACTCGTAAAAGGTTCGAATCGAGTTCGAAATTGACAGTCCTCTCGGATGTATGACGATGGCAAGACGTACTTGGTCGCAAGAAGATACGCGTGCATCAATCGAAGTATACGAGCAAAATTCCTATGCCTATGTATATTTTGTATCTCACAATATTCACTTGGAATGGCTTATCTCATCGGTGTATCGTCTCTTGAAATAATCAGAGCAACTAATTCTATTAATTTTTCTAATCAAATGAAATTCCGAAACTGAGACGTGTCCTGTAGTTCCAATTGACGTACAAAAATATTAGTAACGCCGAGTTGCGGTCTCCGTGTTACTCAGGGTGTTAACCCAACAGCTCTTTTTATTTCTTTTTTAATTTTTTTTTTAGAATATGCAACACAACTAGTATTGCTGCGGCAGCTTGTTTTTTTACGATTTCCATTTCGGACACTACTGATGGGGCGCGACGTTCGCGAGTTCTCTCCAGTGGATGTCGTCCTGAGAGTAATTTGTGACAGTAACTCTCCGGCTACTTTCTGATCTGCTCACGAGAGTGAAACTCACGTAAAAATACTCTCACATGGAAACAGTCGTGAGAGTACTCTCGAGAGTAACTCTCAGAATTCACTCTCACGTGGACGCGCACCTTTACTTGTTAACGTGAATTTTTCTTATCTGCTCAATGCATAAAGATACGAGAAGATAATTCATAATTGAATATCAAATGAAAAAGGTAACGATGTAAGGAAAAAGTTTGAGAAGCCTCGAAAGAAAAAATGTTAATCTACGTTGTAGGATTTATTGGAATCGTTGTAATTGCGATTGTAACAATAAAGCTTTCACGATGTTACTCAATACCAAAAATATTAAATGTTCAAACGGAAATTTCACCATAAATTTAAATATGCCCAAATTCATGACACACTTTGTAACAATAACATTTTCCGTTTCAACGTTCACGGCTCCAGTCTGTCTGCACCCCTCCCCTCCCCCCTCTTCGCCCCTTATCACTCGGTGAAATTTCGTTCACCAGATTCCGACTTCACCCCCCGGTGTCCCCGACCCCTCGATAATAAACAGTAACATCCCTGGATATAGGAAAAAAATTGTAAAACTTTCCATCGAATAAGAAATTACGACAATTTTTGGAAATTCTTCCCTAGACCATCCCTGGGATCAATACCGGGGAGTCTAAGAGCGTAGAATTTGAAAAATTCCTAAACCCTAACATTTACGGAAGTTAATTGCCCGAAGCAATTATATTCCTTCAGTCCCCTGCCATAAGGGTTAACAACGGGTCCCAGATGTATTTCTAAGTGACTTATTCCTTACCTAAGGGTACGTTCATCCAACCCTCTAAAATTCTGAGCTAATTTCAAGTCACCGTCCAGTCCAACCAATGCCAACAACCTTAAGTTCTTTTATCGTTCCCTTACAAGATAGCTACATCATCCACCTTCCACCTTCAACCTTCCACCTCCACGACCCTTGTCCCTCCTTGGAGTAGCCAGCATTGCCCAGCCCGGGGCGCTGAGGAGTAACTAAACTGGTTACAACAGAGGTGATGGCGACCTGCCAGCTAGAGTCCGACAAGCGTAATACTTTCAAGTTTTTTTTTTTTTTTTTTATTACGGTAGACCAAACGCACCGGGACATCTAAAGAGCTTTCATTACCGTTTATGACGTTTCTGAAAGTAACGGGCTTTTGGTTAAACGAGTCATTCGTAACGACAGATCGGTCACGGTTCGTGTTAAATAACCGGATATGAAATTTATTGAACAATTTGGTTATTACCGGCGCCCGTGGGCGCCAACGGTAACGAAAGAGGAAAAACTGTATCGCTAATAATTATATTTATTTATAAAGCTGAGTAAATTTCGATTTGCACAAAAAAATTCGTATCAATAGAAATTATATGCACAATTGACTTTTTTGTATGTTTATTAATTATATTTATCTTGAGTCATTTTTCAAAAAGTTAATTCTCGGTTCACTTTTTTACGAAGTCAAATGTAAAATTTTTGATTTTTTAATTAAAATTTTTTTAAATTCAGGAATAATGAGCCATATACTGCCTATAAACTGTCCTGTCGTAAATCCTAGGACGGAAATGGCTTTGTACTTCTTCAGGATACATTTTGACGTCCCTCGAATGAACTTAGTATTGAAAATTCTATGGTTATTTGCCAGGCGTAAATTTGTAGGAACGACGCCAGCCGACGACAGGAAGGAACATGGACTATGAATCAGGAGAACAAAACGAAAGGCCAAGAGGATACAGGGAAGCCAGTGTAAACAAGGATGACTTCTCTCGGCTCGAGAATTAAATCTTCTCGAAATTTTATACTCAGATTACGGTTTCGAAACAGCAGGCGAGTCTCGAGCAATTTGCATAATCAATATTTATCATGGCGACGTATTTACTTATGCAAGTCAAATCTTAAACGGAAATATATTTTAAGGTCTGAATATGCTCGACTTACTTCGAACTATTGTTTTTCTCAAGTTTTACAAATATTATCGCACAACGGGAACCAAGTTGATATTAAAGTTGTACGTGTTAAAAAAATAATAGACTGCCTTAGAAAAAAAAGGTTTAAGAAACGTACGTAAAAATTTATACGGATATTCAACGTTCGAAATAAAAGTCATGCGAACATTCTTTTTTCTGTATTTCAAAAGTCTTGAATGGTTCGGTCGGTCCATTTGGAAAGGGAATCAAAGAAAGAAGTAAAGATAAAGTCGGGAAAGAGATAAAAACATCGCGTAAATCGTACGTGAGCAACGAGGAAGGAGAAAGTTTCGGCGTTGCTAACCTCAAAGAATGAAAAATGAATGGTGGCTGAAAATCCAGGGTTTTACTTGGATCTAATCAAGGTCACATTTCACATCTGCCTTTAGGTTTATCTGCTCCTGTACTATATGTCGTATCTACTTTGGCTCTTTGAAATGTGATATTGTATATGTATAACGTTACGTGATTTTTCGATTCACGGTCACAAGCCGACTCCAGCTACCGTTCCAGAAACGTTCTCGATGTAGTTTAAAGGAACGACTCGAGGAAAAGGATAAGTGTTATTGGCTATAAGGAGCCAAGCAGAATTATTAGTTTCCGAATTTGACTGTTGCCTCACATTTCCGGGCTAATTATTTACAGTTTCTCTATCCGTGTTTCCTATGCGGTACAGGAAGTTCTCGTTTTCATGGTTCTCGCGTTGCTCTCCCTGCATCCTGAAAATCCTATAGATTTTCTGCCTGCGTTTCGGAGATGCAGTGTTGCGCTACGGTGCAGTGTCCACCCGAGTGGCTCCTGGATGCAGTTCTCGGTCTTCACGAATCAGCTGAACCAGCTCCGGTGAGGACTCTCAATTTATTTATCGGTGAAGGGATTTCGATTTTACAGCTCCGATTCGTTCTGTCATTTGCTCTCTGTATTCCGCACTATTTAACTGACGCTCGCTCCGACCTTTTCTACCTGAACCTAGCAGCGGTAACTATGAGCACAGCATCTCCAGTCGTTCGACCGATGCGATTATTTCGATAATGGCGCACATCGAGAACTGTCAAAATCACTAGATATCACTGAAGTCACTAGATTTAGGCGCGGAAACGATGGGGAAATTTGTTTTCGATCGCGGCAACTTCAGGTGCCTTATTTGGGATGGGGCATGCCAAGTGTACAGTCTCAGTAAAAAATATAATCTTCAAATCTATCACGTGGCCAGTTTAATGTCAATTCACGTAAAATTAGATACTTTGGATGAAAAATTGTTCTTTACTCCTTAGGTAAGTTCGCGTTATCAAAAGTCATTATAGACTCATCAAATAAATCAGTTAAGTCGACGTAAATGTAAAAAAATATAAATCTGGCAAAAGACACGCAATATAGCGTGTGGAAGTAACGTTGAAAATATGACCGAGAGCTTTGAACTTTTAATGCACTTTGAAAAAAGCAAACTTGCTTGAATATGATTACTTTTTTTCTCAAGTTTACCTGCTCTATAAATAAATTAGTCGGATATAAAAAAAACATTTTTTTTTTAATGATAATCTTACGTGACTGAAACTTTTTTTTTTTATTTACTCACCCAGTCATTTGGTGCCCAAGTATTACGTCTGTTATATGAACAGGGTTGTATGAGTAAAATTGTATTTTTTTTTCCAAAATTTACGTCACGCACTTAAGAGGTCATTCTTTCTTGAATTTTTCTTCGATAACCCCGCCCTCTCGTGCCCGAGTAATACGATAAAAGTGGAAAACAAATTTATACAGTCGTAGTGAAAGCAGTTCGTTCGCAAAGTTATGAAATAAATCATAGTAGCATTTCGTACTCTTCCGTTATAACGTTCTCAGCTTCCATTTAAGGTAGACAAAGTTATCGTTTCACCCTGTGTATATTTATCACAGCTGTACAATGGTAAATCGTATTTCATTTTATACGCGGACAATCAAACCCGATTCAAATCTCATTCAATTCCACGCGAGTGCCTGTACCGCGCGTGCATAACGAACGAAAATTTGAAAATTTTTATTGAAAATATTCATCGAGTGAACATTAGTTGGTAACTTTACGAATTATCAAAAAAAAAAATTATCCACACGGTACAAAGTATTTCAAATTAAAATAAAAAATTAGAGGAAAATTTCAATACGACATGCATATAATACATGTATATTTTTTCACGATACACTAACAGCGTGTCCCACAATATCACATAGTTCACGGGATTGTTTTTCACAAAATATTGACTTTTATTTTAAATAAAAAATTCAGTTTACCCTTAAAATCATTTATTTTCGAGTCTGTTTTTGCAATTTCAGTCGATCCTTTGAAAATCCTAGTATCACTGCCGCTCGATTACCGCATGTTGACTGCCGACAATCAAGTGAAACATTTACTGTCGCGTCAGCCAGTAGTGCAAGTCTTGTTAAGCCTGACGTGCAATATCGCTCCGTGTCGCGTATTTCCAAAACTTGAGACGCGCCTTAGCCCTTGTCGTTATGAACTTTTATTCGCACGATATATCCAGCCTGGATAAATCGATTTTATATATGTAGCGAGTCTCAAGAGATCTTTTTATGAACGCGACGTCATTCCGCATTAACTTTTTATTGGCGATTTATTTATTAAGGATATCGGACGCTCCAAGATTATTGGGGATAAATTTTTTATTTACACCGAATACTTACTAGCAAACAGCGCAAACACGATTCTTCTGTAATTCACTGATACCTGATGTGAGAATATTGCCGCAACGTTGTCAGCATGTATAACGATGTACTGGCTGTATCTTCTTGTTATCATAATCCAACTGCATCGAACCGCAAAGCCAGTATGCACTGCACAGATATACAGAGAATAGGTACTGTGCTTCCTATTGAAGCGACCGCGTGCAGCTGTGAAATATTTATTAAAAAATTTAACACTCCAGCCTGCCTATCCGATTTTGCTTCACTGGAACGTGAATGGATAATTATATTTAATTCAACAAATAGTGGAAATACGATTTGGAAAAAAATAATTTCATCAATATTTCGAAAGAGACGCGTCTTATCAAATCAATTATTTGTATTTTATTTTTTATTATACACTCTGATTTTTTATCACAAAATGGCTGCTCGTATCTCATTCTGATATCTTTGCGAAGATATAAATCAACGGAACATTAATATCGTCGTACGCGATGCGGTCCGGGACGCTTTGAAATCAGGACACGATTCGGCTGGCAGCGTCGGGACGTCCTAATTTATTCGACGCTTCGATTATCTCACTAAGATGATTTAGCGATCGTTGACAATGATAAGCGGCTTTTAATTCACAAGTTTTTAACTGATCGCGTACAAGCAAATTGAGGTACCTTTAAAACTGCTTTATCTATTTCTGCATTCGTCTTGTACTTTTACCTAAAGTCCAAAAAAAAAAGTCACTCTTGGATATGAGACACCTGGAAAGTCGTACGAACGATTGTTGTGCGTCGTAAAAGTTTTACGAGCGTCGTTACAGTCGTTTTACGTTCTGCAACTTTGCCTATGTTACTTGCATTACTAGTCGCCACGTAAAATGTACACCTTATGAACAGAGTACGGTAGGTACCTATGTGCGTTTACTTTATAGGCCGAGGGATTATTATTATTATTATTCAAAAAAATATTTGGATATATATATATATATATATATATAAATTCGGAATTTTCTTTACGTAAATAAATTTGCATCCACGATTGTTTTTGAAAAATATCTTTTACTTTGATTCCTAAAGAATTTCTTCATTTTCTTGGTATATCCTAATGGAGTATACTCCATGGATGTTGTATATTACGTCCTAGATTCGTTGATAAGCGTGTCAAGGATTTCTGGGCTCACTGAAGGAAATTGCAGGGGAATCGTATACGATTCTAGGAGTGATAGCACAAGCGTGCAGTAGAGATTTAATTTATTATAACGAGACCTTCCAAGTTAAAACGGGATCATTTTATTTCTTATAGATACACAAGTTTTCTTCCACAGTATCAGGGGACGATAAGTCACGTCATCGGGATAACATTATTTGGTACAGTGGATACGCTCGTAAGTGATGACACGAAGCACTATTTTTGCGCACTTTTTTTTTTTTAAATTATAAACGTTCATTTTGAATAGCGTCGCTAAGGTAACTTTGATGACGTAACAGTCGGTAAAGTTTGCAGCTGGATAAATGTGAGATTCAATGCGAAAAATGAAAATTGCGTCAATCCGACGGAAAGACGGAAAATTAAAAAGGTGTATTGCGATTCGTTTTTGCGTTTAGGATAAGTCGTGAAAATAATTTATTTAACGCGTAATTACGGGAGAGCTCCATGAGAGTATCGCTAGCGTGGAAAAACAGTACAAGAATCTTATCAGCTTATCACTCAGCCGAATCAGCTTAATCAGTCTCCAATTATTTTTAACCATCCCTTTCGACCTTAGTATTCTGTTTTATCGTATGGAAATTAGCAGGCATGATAATAATGACAACATTAGTTACTCATTGATAAGGTTGGGCAGATTTTAAATTCCATGTTGAAAATGGTTTATCGAATTGCGCTCATTCGCCCCAAAACTTAGATATGTCGTTACTATCAGTTTACGTGTAGTCTTGTTCGATTTTTTCCTTCGTAAATTAATATCGCCGATTAGCGAATTTAAAATGATTGACGATCAATCGAAACTCTGCGAATCCGTCAGTTCGAATAGTAGCGAGATATTCGAACGGTCGTTACTCGGATCGTTATCATTATTTATTTCATAATTTGTATCGTTTACGGTATAATTTGAGAATTTCCGTCGCTATTTTTTTTTTAACAATGTTCCATTAACTGAGATTTTTTTCAAAATTTTTTTTCTTCTCTCCTTACTTGATTTACCATATTTCTATCTTTTTGCCAATTCATCATTTTGACCAGTGTCATTGAGGTGTACAAGATCACACAATTTAAGTATACAATTTCAAATGCTACTTCGCAGCGATAAATTTCAGTAGCACCAAAACTGTACGCGAATATAATTTTCTTTTTTAAATATCCATCGATATTTTAGACGTTAAACGCGCTATAAACTTGACGCCAAAGGACGACCGCATAGGAAAATATACGCCCTCCGGCAACTCGTCGTTGCGACAAACAAATCATGCGATTTAGACGTTGCGAGTGTCTTACAGTCCAATTGTTTATAACAAATAAGAAGATGCTAATAAAAATTCATGTTTATCCGATTACAATATTGTTTTCAAAAGCTGATCTCGCAATCGATCAAATTTCACGTTTAACGGGTCAGGTCGATGACTTTCACGAGTTTTCGCGAAACGAAAAGATGCGACAAGAAAACGCAAAATTACGTGTAAAATAGCGAGCATCTATTCCGGATTACGAGTAGGAAAAGTTCGTGACATTTAATAATCATCCGGCAATGAGAATTTTTAACGTTACAAAGGTGGAAAACAACAACGACGCATCTCGGTCGGTAATGCAGTTTTGAAGAATGTAAAACATCCAATGAAATTACACTGCTTTACTCGACGTCTCGTAAATCGGAGTAAAGACGGATTTTTACATAATTAAAAATCGCTACGAAGACCCTAAAGAATACCGAAAGCTTGAGGAAAGCCGTTTCTGATATGCTTTCGAAGAATATAAAAATGCCACTGAACAATTTTCGAATTGGATCGTTTTTCTTCTTCGACAAGCGTATATGCAATTAAGGACTTTTCATCTTTTTCAAATACGATTTCAACCACAAACCATTCGTGGCTTTTATTCATACGGATTCGCACTGATCCGTAGCTCCCTTCGGTTGTCCCGAATGAAATTGAATTGTTCATCGCGACAAACGGTAACAATAAGATCCATCTTGGGATAACGAACTAGAAAATAGGTTTATGGAACGAGACTGATAAAAAGATTCAAGAAAATATTACGTACCCAAACGTACAAACAAGGAATTATCGTAACAAGAAAAAAAGAAATCTGTGGTATTACTGAAGGTAATAATTTTCAATAAGGATAACGCGAATCATCGTGACTCTCGTGAGCGTAAAATTTCACTGGAATGAAGGAGAAATTCCCGTGAGATTTTGCAAAAATTCCAAAACCAAAGACTTCGGGTTTCTAAAGAACGAAAATGAAGAAAAAGACGTATGACAATTCGCAGAGTCACTATGATTTTCCCGAGAAAGCCAAACTGTGCGCCAGATGATAATTCCTGATTCAGCGTTCGCCAATTGGATACGACATACCCGTAGGCACTGCCAGAAAGGTCATCCAACTTCTGTACGTCATAGTTATAACTTATAACGAGTAATCGCTCGAGGTGGGACAAACGAAGGATTCGCGCAGCTGAGCCCGAAGGACTTACGCTTCGTGGATGTACTTATTGAGATCGAGAATGGCAGGATCCCGACTTGACAGATGAGTTGGAACCTGGGAGAAAAGGAGTTCCTGAAGAAGTCGTCTGTTGACTGTAGGCACCGCTGAGGATTCCATCAGAGCTTCTCTTCCTGGGTTCGCTAATTCAGGATGTTCCGCCAAAGTATCGGAAAGCGCTGCGATCAGTACATCTGAAAGAGAGAGAAGAAAAATTCAGATACTTTATACGAAAATATCAGTTTGATTATTCATTGTAAAATTAATGAAAAATATCAAATGCCAATCGTTCATTCAACTGTGAATACGAGCAGTTGTTTCTTTCCATCAAAATCATTGTTAACCTACTTTTTGAATTTACTTTTCATATTCATTCCAATTGGAGAGAAAAAAGAAAAACTCGAAATTGTAAGATAAAATTTTCTGTTCAAAATGCTGAAGGTTTTCTTGAAAAAATTTCCCGAACAAATAGTAAAGCGGCAGACAATTCCTATTGAAAACAACAAATTTCATTTGGAACATTTTTATACGGATTCGATTCGTTTACTTGAAAGTAGCAAAAAGTCAAACACCCGTCACAATAGTGTTCCGAAGTCATACAATAAAAAAAAAAAACTTCAATTCCCTTGAATAAAATGAATTCATAAAAGAGTAGAGTAAAAGCAAAGAAAACAATTAGAGTTAAAAATATGCTTATCACGTATGTCACACTTTTTCATTACTTCACGATAAAATCACCCACGTGCAGGTATTTGCACTCATATGAATTCTTTCATTCAATTTTAAAATACGGATACACCATTATTGAAAATCCCATATGAAAATTCTCATATTGTAAAGTGCCTCTGGATGTTATAGTATTTTCCATAGGACATTGTTCCACTTGGAACTTCTCTACCCTTTGACCTTTCTCTTATAGCCTGAAACGTATCCAGCTACCAAGAAGAACCTAAAGGACCTGAAGTCGTCAATATTATTTCAAAACGTTACTCCATTTGTAGGTATTCCCTAATTGGCTCTAACAACAATGAAATTTCGCGTTACTTCAGGGATTCTTTTTCTCCAAGTTGTCAACCTGCGAATTAACCAATCAACCCGGACACTGATCCTCCATTTCAATTCGTTCAATTGTATCTCGAGGTGGATAAACCCACGGGACCGACTGTCCTCCTCGGTGGCACAACATTTCCTGTCGTGCTTCAGACATTTTTGTTTTACACCACGAACTTCAGGTGCCTCCATTATTCGACACAATGGCGCCAGCTTGCATAGAATAACACGCGTTCATTCTCAACGGCTGAGAATAACTGTAGCAATAAAGAAAGAGTGTACTTTGAAGTTTCTCTGCAAAGCGAATAAGCATTTCGAAACCATGAAAGGAAAGTAGCTTTAGCAAAGTTAGGTGTTTGAAGAAAAAAAAATGTTCATTATTCATTTCCACATTTCTTTTTATGTGAATTACACATTGCACGGTTTCCTACTTCGACAGGAAACGGGTCAGCTTCTCGTTAATAAACGTCCGCTTGTCTGAGGTCGAGGTGGGCTAAAAAGAATTCCTTTTACTAAACTTTACCAGTCATGAAAATACACGTATCTCCTTGCACGAGGAGTTAGGACTACTTAGCGATGCACAGTAGTCCCAAGACGAAGTGAAGCTTAACGAAGTTTGCTTCTCCATAACAGTTAAGCTATATAATATAGTAAGCTTTAGGTTATATATGTATACAGAAAGTTTAATTCATCGAGCGAAGACCAAACTCTCTGGGAAATTTTCCATCCGCCATAGGACCTATCCATTATAATATCCAGCTTGTTAAAGGACCTCTACAGTCTATCAATAAATTAATTAATAACAAGGTGAAATAAGGATGAGAAAAAGTAACTTTGAAACCCACCCAGAACTTTCTTCTCCAAGGTTCTAGTGATTCGTCCTTCGGCTGCTTCCGTTTCCAGAAATACAGTGAACTTCTGAAGTATCTCCTGGGCGTAATTGCTACCTGCAATTGCATAAATGTACAGAGACGAAATTACCTAGAATTAGTATTATCATCAGCGTTACGAATAGATCCATTATTAGGTTGGATAACTGACGGTAGGAGGATACTAGAAAATACATATACGAGAGTCGAAGATTTAACTGGATTGTTATAATCGATCCGTGTCGAAGGCCAAAATGGTTTACCTCTAGTCAAGGCCTGGGAGAACATGACTTTGGCAAGCTGATAGATAACTTCCTCGAGAGAGTATTTCGTGTAAAGGAAGTCAGCCACCTTGAGACGTTCAAGAAGTTCCTCGTAGACAGCGTCCTTTGGCCTGAAGGGTGCGCCAACTTCTGGTACGTTCCGATTGGTCAGACTGTCTTGTCTATTTTGTCCAAGGATATTATTGTTGGATAATTCTGAAAGGAAGAAAAAAAAAAGAAATTGCGACTTATCAAAGAGCGTGGATAATTGCAAAATAAGAATGACAATGAAGTAACTAATAAAATTATTAGTACCAGTAAAGCGGTGTTCGCGTTGTTTAAAACTTTTATTTTAATTAATGCTCGTTATGAGAAAATATAAAATGTTTAAAAGTACAAGTTACAGTGGAAATTTTTACTAACGAACACAGTGCGATTTATAAAAATCCATTTTTTTGGATCCATAGCTATTATATTGAGACTTTCTGTGATTCTGTACATTCGAGTAATTCTGTACGCGTATGGTAAATAATTGTTTGACGTACTAGCTCGTACTGTTTGCTTCACAATGGAGAATCAATTATTCACAGCAAATTGGAACGTATACCAGGCCGGATGACAGATTCACTTTGCAATAGGTATGACAAATATATCTATATTTCATGATATATGCCAAATAAATAAAATCATTTTGACAAAGAGCCGTGAAATTACAAGGTAGAAATAGTAATTTGTGTGAAAGAGACTTCAAGATAAGCTGGTATGATAAAAGACAAAGATTTGTATTAATGGCACAAAGTCGTTAAGTGATTATCAAAAGAGCCAAAAAAAAAGGAACAAAGAAAATGAATTACTTGATTGAATAAGGTATAGAATAAATAAATTAAAAGCAATAAATTCCATACCTGCAAGAGGGTCAAGGAGCAAGGGCCTCTTCTTTAAAGGTTCCATAAGGACATCTTGGTACTCCTTATTCAATGCCAAGCTCTGTTCTGCTTTCTCAAACAAAGGTACTTTCTGCATCAAATTAGTCCTCTCCTAAAAACAAGGCAATCATTCTTTCCTTAATAGAATTTCGAGAAGTTCGCAGCTAAAGCTAATTGGCTTGATCGGATTTCTGAAAGGGTCGAATAAATTGACGTTGAAATTTGTAATTCAAATAATAACGCTTTACCACTATGCATTGTGAGAATGGAGATAACGTTAAGGAAAGTTGCCGCTTTGGATTGTCACGAGAAAGCGCTTTTATAATCTTCAACTTTTCATGTATTTTACCATAAATCTTGAACGGTCTGTCTAACATTGATGCACTCCGATTTAAAATACTGACTCGGGTAAATATTTTATTCACTTATATTTTCCCTCGCTATTTTCTCTCCCAAACACACGTCACGTTGCGTATATACCTCGTAGTGCATTTATTCGAAGCAGAGACGCTTACACGAAAAGGGTTGAAACGTATTACCATATACATGAAAAATAGAAAAGACTCTTTATTTCAGATGGTTCAGGAGGAAAGCGACTTCCACTTTGAAAGCATCGAAATCCAAAGACCTTTAAGTTTAAGTAGGTTACAGTCGCAATGCCGCTTTGAATGTCAACACATAGAACGAATGAGGTTCGATCGGTAGAGAAATTTAAAAAATGTCATTCGCACGGTACGATGTACGTTACGGATATAGTTACGCATGTGTATGATAGATTAATTATAATAGATTTTGAAAACAACAGAAATCCAAATTGTACGATAACAATGAGATTTGAATAATATTTTAAACCTGAAAATGTCAGTTTCCCTTAAAGATTCCGAATGAAAACGGTACATTTAAGTAAATCGAAACTCCTTGCGAAAGAAATCCTTTTCCATTTGTTAAAGGGGAGGTCGTTAAGGCTCCTCGTTAATTTTCTACCTTGGCCTGGGCGTAACGGGGCTGCAAATTGTCCAAGTTATACTTCACTTCCTGCAGGAATGCAATGGCTTCGTCCCGCGTCATCTGCAATTGAGAGAGAAAAAAAAAATATAGTCTTACTTAGGAATTTGCTTTTTTCGCCCTATAAAGTTTTTACATTCAAAAAAATTCTAATCCTTGGACTGACTCTTGGAATTGAAATATATCATTGGGATTTTTATTCAATATATTATTCGAGTATCGTATCAATATTATAATATCATAATCGATATCGGTAAAATATATATTATTTGGCGAATATCGTACGTTTATGTAAATCACGAAATTTTGAGAGCATCAAACTACCAGTAAACGTAGAAAAATAAATACGTGAACAGGTTGCCAAGGTTTAGCGATTTACGTTTTTCTTTCGCTGTCGACAAATGAAACGAATCGAACGCAAGGAAGGAGCGAGAAACGCTGGAAAAGATTTCAGTACCCTAGTGTATTTAAGTATTTTAGTACGTACTTGAAGAAAAGGTAAGTATGCGTTGCCATGACGATGAAAATAAGATAAATATTTGTTGACGTCTCGTTAGTTTTAAGCCTCGTAATACCAAGATCGATATTTCGATCGATTACCCAATCAATATTGATACACGAAATTCTATACTAACCAATCCTTCCTGAAGAAATTCTTCGACAGCTAATGTAACCCCTTTCTCGTCACCAGTCCAGAACACGTATTCGGCCATATCCATTGGAGAGTACTGAACACTGGCATAAGCTGCCAATTTGTCCATTCGCTCCAGCTTATTGGAAAATTATAAATAAAAATATATAATTCCGTAAATAAACATAACTGGCACATACAATTAATCAGATAAATGAGTGAAGCATCGAGTATAAACTAGACAAAATTGCAGGTTCGATCTTCATTGAAATTTCACATATTAATATGTATATCGTATATCATCGTATACCGATAAAAGTCAAGACCTGATTGTATACATTTGTATAATATACAGTTATGGCAAATATATCAAACTCTTGTTCCTTCGATCATCGATAAGCACCGCTGCTTTCGGAAGGCAACGTAAAAAGAAATACTAACTGAATTCGAAAGATCCTGCGAGGCATAAGCACGTCTTTGGCCATTTTCAGTGAGTTGTTCGGCGAGCGGAGCAGTTGAGCTTGCTTCCGCAGGAGCGCTAGTGTTCTGCCGTTGATGTTCACCGTGAACAACCTCGGCCTGGCCTTTCGATACTAAGGACGGCGGCAGAGGTCTGGTTATAGGCGTCGCGACGGATGGCGTCTTTGGAGAAGCGTCCTTTGCATCTTTCTCGTGCGTTTCTGCAACAGATGACAGTTTAAATAGGTTCAGCCGTTAAACGAAGTTGCGTTAGCTCCCTCCAGATGGCAGGTACGTATGACCGTTGGATCGTGCTAAGTATTCCGTAATTTTGAACGAGGACAATATTTGAGACAAGATGTATGGAGGTCATCCGTGAATGGAGTTAATGGACGTGGACGAGGTCGACATAGCCTCTCGGCTTTAATACGCAGCTTCTATTATATCTTGGTCTCTTGGTAGCTTATATGACCGATGATATTTCTTTGAAAAACATATATCTATGTGGTATATTTCCACAGGAGACTCCCGTATAAAGCGAGTTCTTACAACGCGAATTCCTATAAGCGTCAAAGACATTGCGACTACGGTTTTCATGTACCGCGATTCTTCGTACAACGCGTTAAATAATAAAAACGCAGGAATTACCTGATTTAACAATTAAATCCGTACAGCATGATTTTCACCCGCGTTATACGGTAGTCTAACGTATGTATATCGTGTTTGCATTGCTCCTTTTCACTTGAATTCGTAAAAAAATATTTTTTCTGAACATTTTTTTTTATTTTTTACTCTCATTCACGTGTTTTCGTATTCAGCTGAAAACGAGTGACGAATCGGAATGTCTTTTGATGGCAATAAATCACAGAGAGAATTATCCTGATGGTTGATCATTTTGGGATTTTTATACTGGACTCCAGGTATCATAGCTGTCGATAATAAATCGATTTTACGCCCACGCGTATGTATAACGCTTCGGTACCGACCTGCCGCACGTAGGTGGCTGTGGCGATTACAGTGGGAAAAGCAGGTACGGGTTTAATAATGCCAGGTTATCGGGAAATATTGCATTGCTATTGCGAGACCTTATATTATTTAGCAAAGTCTAGCGAGCAGTGATATTTGCACCGGAATGAGATTGTCCTGGCGGAAAGTTCTATTAGAAAAGAACGAAAAAGAGGAGAGACTAAAAGCAGAAACCTACTGTACCGGCAAATGGTAGTATGGCGTGCTCGCGTTGAATGTACTTTTTTACTTTTTTTTTTTACCAGAATAAAATACATTTCTTAGAACGTTACTGTGTATATTAAGAGGATTACACGCTCCAAGTATTGTGGCGTATTATTTTATGGTACATCCGTGACGATAGATATATGTTCAGCTACCGATTCAGATTACGTTCTTGTTTTCTGGTTCCTCTCGGATCGCCAGCCTGATCACAAGCCACGCTCTCGGATTAATTCGTACAGTTACCCCGATGCTCTCGGAAGATTTTTTATTTTTGAGTCGAGGTCGAGGTGCTCGAATTTGCCGTGGAGAGATAGGCTCGACGTACCCAGTCGCCCGGCAGAGAAGAGGACCCGACGGGGACGTCTTCGCGGACCTGCAGAGGTCTGGGTGAGATATCGGCGTCCCGTTGAAGAGAGGCAAAGGGCTGTAGAGCGGGCGAAGACATAGTTTTGATACAGTTAAGGACAGCACAGGATCCCCCTGACCCGGGTTAAGGATGCGGTGCTCGGCTGTCGGCCCATCTCCTGGGAAAGCGGCCGTGGAGGATTTCCAAGTGTTACGTACCGATTCGGAAGGATCTCGACCAATTAGAATAATTAGTTCCCGAATTTGACTGTTGTCAAATCAGTCTGTCTTGGGAGACCGATCGGGGTGCCCGGAGCAATATTACATTCGATGATAAAAATGTAAAAATTGATCAGAGTCGGCGCGTCGTTTTCGATTCCAGTCCAATTAGGAAAACCAACAGATATTATTGCGTTGTCGTAAATCTGTCGATTCGCCTGGATTAAATATATTTTTGTTTACCGGAACTGGATTGTTTGCATTGCAAAGGCACGTTGTATCAGGGATTCGTAGGTATCTATTTCCTTCTAGCGAACGTGACGGGATATGCTTTTGTTTACTTTCCATGCCGTTGGGTCAGATCAGGTCAGATTAGGTACAAGGGTGAAATATTAAATATTTTCTTATCATCGTACTAGTTACCTCGGGTATAATAGTAGTTTTATTAATGAAACAAGTTTTACCTTCGATTGCAGCTGATGCGTCTGTGTTTAATTCTGGAATGGAAGATTCTTTTATTGTACTGCTTGGACTTCCAGTCGCCTGAGCTCCTCTTATTGCAGCGACAGTATTTCCTGTGAATTCAATGCGCAATCGGCTGAGACGAAAATTAAGAATATCGAGAACCATTTTTAGTGACGATTCGAGCTATTGGATTCACGTGATAATGTAGGTACAGGCATTTTTTAATTATATTTATAATTGCGTATCGCGGGAGAATAGTAGATTAGAAGAATTATTTTGGAATTCATTAAATTCTTTAATTAAATTATATACGCGTGGAAGGTAATTTAATGTTTACGAATATTTGGAGGTTAGGGTACCTATTGCAGATATTTTAAGGAACTTATATATATTTCTTGTATATCGACGCGATCCGTCCTACGAAATAATAAATCGAAAAATCTGCAACTTCAATTAAATCAAGCATTCGTCGTTTCGAGGCAGATACTCATATCCAGATTTATCGTATTTACTCTATTTGCAAAATAGTACGTCTATGTGCGCGAAAATTCGATTTCATCAACGATATTTGGGTCACCGCAGGATAATGGAAATGCACGGTAACACTGGAACGTAACGTCGATATGAGTCCCGACCTAGTTTTTACGGTCTGGTTTCTATAGAAAAAATTTTATTTTGGATGAAAATACAGCAAATATGAACTGCTAATTTTTTTTTTTTTTTTTTTCGAATTCAGACTGTTTGCATTTAACTGTGAAGATCGTCTGTATGGGATGTACGGTATAACTGCATTTTAATGCAGATCGTACTATCATTACGCTTTCATGCAATCGTGTCATTGATTGTATCGAAATACAATTATCGAAATACATTAATTAAATAAGAATATTTTTAGTATCGTTAAAAGAAAATTTTGGAATAACCCTCTGACTTTGTTTGAGTTAAGGAGATTGTTGTTCGTACGATAATAAAAAATAATGGAAGAAAAAACTCATAAAAAATATTTCCATAGAATTTCTTGAACCCAAAGGATACGAACTCGACTCAATATTCTATCGATAGAAAATATTCAATAAACTCCTAGAATTAACGTTTAACGTTACACAATAAAAAAATTCAACTCACCAGCGGAATGTTTTAAGGTCTGAAGTTGCTCGACATCCGAATCCTAAAAAAAAAAAAATGGAAAAGATTAAGTTGAGTGAAGCTTTTTCAAATTAAGCTTATCAAACAAATCAGACACGGGGTAGAGACAAAAAATTACTTTATACGTCGATCAATTAATTTTGTCAGATAAATAATCAATGTTACGTATATATTACGACGTTATTTTTCAAATTCGTTCAAATTTCATAAAAAACAAATTTCCGACTACGAAAAAGCAAAATCAAATCAGAACCGCCAGACAACCTCATGGGATTCCGACGAAAGAAGAAACGAGATTTCAAAAAAAAATTCGACAAAGTTAATAATTCATTGCCAACTCGAAAACTCAGTAATATACAGGGTGGCTTTTGAAAATTGTTCGATTTGGATGTAGCTTCGATTCAGTTACGCACTAATAAATTCTGTGTTCATACGACCTGTAGTGATACTTTTAGTACCAATATTTGTCACCAGTTGCGCCAGTGCAGTTTACACCGTATATTTTTTACAACGTACAAACAGAGTTTTCCTTGCCTTACATTTAATATCGATTTATTATTGATCACTGTCGATAGACACCGGGTAGCCATTAAAACTGTGGGCGCCGAAATTCAATAAGGTATCGAATGTTTCTTCAGGTTGCTCCTGGTACGATGGACTAAGGGGTTGACGTCGTTGGATTTTGACGATGATCATCAAGACGTCGCTGGTCTTGCTGGGAGAACGACGGTAGGAGATGGAGATTCGGATCTACTTTTTGGCAAGTTCTCCTCGTTGGCGACAGTGATTAGTGTTGATTTACGATAATAATTGAAATTAGGCTGATCTTTGAAGATTTATGGAAAAATAATCTTTGAAATCCATTGTCCTAGTCTTGAACAGCTGGCAAGAAGCGATAAATGTTCTCCTCGATCTGAACGCGAAGACCTAATTCCCAGCTAAGAGCGACATGAATTTTCGCACCGTAGGAACATACCGGGTGAGTCACCTAACGTTTCCACCTCAAATATCTTTGTTGTTTCTTTAGATACGTAAAATATGCTAAGGACAAAATTGAATTGTACAATGGGGCTGACATGATGCCAACAACAAAATTTTGTTTTAGTGTCATTTCTTAGAGATATCAAGGTCACCTTGACTTTCTTAAATGGAACCACCCTTTTTTAAATACCTACAGTGATAGACCCTTTCATTGGGAATTCAGTGATTATAATTATTCCAAGGTCATGCCAAAGGTCAAGGGTAGAAAAAACGTATAAAACTAAAATATGGAAGCAGAACACCTGTATTTTATAAATTTTCGAAATGATGGCCGTCTACGTCGATACATTGTTGTAAACGAGCTCTGAAGGAATTTTGAACTCTAATAAGTATGTAAATCCGAAGTGATATTCGTACATGCTGCCATGATACGCTGACGCATATCTTCAACTGTTGGTGGAGGATCCATGTATGTACACGGTCTCTTTTAGTAGACCCCATAAAAAGAAATCCAATGGATTTAAATCAGGCGAGTGTGCTGCCCACGAAACAGTTCCGCCTCGTCCAATCCGTCGGTTTGGAAATCGAGAATCCAAAGTTTCTCTTGCTACTCGTGCATAATGAGCGGTTCCACATTTTGGAACGACCTTTGGAATGACCTTGGAATGATTATAATCGCTGAATTCCTAATGAAAGATACTATCACTGTAGGTATTTAAAAAAGGGTGGTTCCACTTAAAAAAGTCAAGGTGACCTTGATGTCTCTAAAAAATGACATAAAAACTAAATTATTTTGTTGTTGGCATCATGTCAGCCCCATTGAACAATTCAACTTTGTCCTTAGCATATTTTACGTATCTGTAGAAACAACAAAGATACTTGAGGTACAAACTTTAGGTGACTCACCCTATATACATACAGGGTGTCCCGAAACGAACGAATTCCAACGGCCGGATTGAGTGCTTTGATTAAATACAAGGAAAATCCTCGAAAGTGAAATTTCATTTCAAGACCTCGTTAACGAGATAATTGATTCTCTAAATTGGTGGTACGAATCGATTTAGGCAAATTCTGAGCAGAAACAAGCAGCACGTATACAGACATACAGGCGTGCCAGACTCACATTGTCTCTTTTGAGTCTATCCCTAAAAGGCGTCAGCTGAATGGTAAATTGAATCGTAAAATTTCGAAAAAACATACGACTCAAAAACAGCATTTACTTTTACAAATTTAGAAAATCAGTTACGTCGGTAATTAGATTCTGAAAGAAGATTTTTACTCAGGAATTTTTTTTTCGAAATTTCTCAAAAAATTCGACCCTACCACTGAATTTAGTTCGTTTTTAAAGCACCTTGCGCAAGAGTAATGAAAATAATTATTCTTATCAATATTTTTGCCGATAACAACGGAAGTCAAGCGAATACAATTTCTATAGTAAGGTTTAATATAATCAATAAATATTTACCGAAGGAAGTCAGATATTAAAAATTCTCATATAATCTCCATAAATTTAATTATTTTTCGAGTACGAAATTCTTCGAGGCATTGTCCTGCTAACTCTTTCAATGTTGGCATTAGGAACTTGTAATTTTCTTGTCAAACAGGCAGAAAGTGTTTAACGATCGCGCAGGTTGGTATTACGAAGGAGGGCGTAAAAAGACACGAAAGCATACGAAGGGTAGCGAAAATAGTCGAACCGGTTCGAAAAGCGATAATAATACGACGAGTCGAGAGAGCCGTATGACGTCAAAAGACGATAACAGGTATTATTACATTTAGCCTTATCATCGTTCTCCTCATTTATATTTCGTACACCCTGTATTGTTCAATCTTTTCGTGTTTGACTGATATACAGACAGGGTCTCCCATATCGACATTATTAATTGCCCTATCTGAAGCGTTATAAAAAAATAGACTGTCGATAATATTATTTCGTCGACAGTCATGCTTTACCAATAATTTCAAAAAAATAGGGCGTATTTTTAAAAAATAATTTTTTAAATAAAAATATCATCTCTTACAAGATCACATATGACATGCACAATCGCCAGCATATACGTAGTGTATATGTTAATCCTAGAAATATTATTACATAGTACGTGATGCATGAATTTTGAAGCACCCTATACAAAAGTTCAAAGTTTCCCGCCGTTTGACCATTGCTCTAACCTAGAAATTTGAATTATGCTGGAGCCAAGCGAGGACGACAATACAGGGCGTCCCAAAAATGTACATGCATCGACTATATTTTAATATTTTTGAGGTTAAATTCAACAAGCTTGAAAATTCAGTAACCTTGAACGAATCTCAGAGTAAAATTTTTGTTCATCCTTCATCTGGTCTTAAGAGCTTTTTAATTTATCTCAAGTCAAATCGCACAGAAGTCTGGCAGACGTTGAGTACAAGTTTTGCAGAATATTGAATTTATTTAATCAATAACTCGAGTCATTAATTTTCTAGCTCCTTCCGGATACTAATTATTTTATTTATCACGTAAACCGACGTATCAGCTAACCGACGCTGCTAGCACGCGATTGGTCCACTTTAAATGCTTATATCTCAAGAAATAATTGTCAAATGACATTTTTGTATTTCAACTTGTCACTTAATTTGACCTGAAAAATATAAAAATAAGGTCGACGTACGCGAATATCGGGACACCCCATATAATACGGCGATAGCAAACGAACTTCTGGCTACTCGGAATATCAAATACCATCCTCCCTGAACGTAGCCTCAAATTCATTCATTCGCAAAGCTATAGAATGAATCCCGGTTGCCAGGGGATACGAGGACTGACGTCAGACACCCACTCCACTCCATCGCGACGCCCACGTCGTTCCCAAGATGACGCAGAAAGTTCAAGTTATGAGACCCAAGATAAGAAGAGGTGCCAGAGGCAATTGGCAGCTTCCGCACTTGTGCGAAACGCGTTTTCGTCTGATCCTCAAGAAACAGCTGAACGCAAAGTATCTCGTTGGGCTTCTTGAAATGCGAAAATTACTCGTCCACAGGGACGCGCACCGTATGGATATTTAATGTCGTCGCAAGAAATATTTTTCGTCTTCTGCTAACGTGCTTTTTTAATGACCTCTCACATTCGCGAGACAGCGTGAAACAAAGGGAGGTCAAACGTCAACGTTTCTGTTTGCTCGTGGGACATTGGGTCGCCATTGAAGCCAAAAGTAGGGTTAGGTTGGCATTTTTTTAGAAACGCACGGAAACTCTTGACAAGCAAAAAGGTAGGTACCTGTACCTATGTAACGACGCTTTTGAAAGACCCGCCATTATTAAAAAAATTTCATCACCCTTCCTCGTCAATCGATTGACCTACGACCCGGCGAAACGATAATTTACAAACCCATTGAAAGACTCTGTAAGACCTTAAAAATTAGAACAACCTAAATAATGCCTCTTTCGTATGGTCAAAGCAAAACGTGATGTCGCGTTGAAAAATTGAAACTGTAGTGACGCGTTAAAAAAAAATTGTTTTTCCTGCCAGGTAGTTCTCGTTGAATTTTGCTCGTTAAATAAACTGGCTTACTTTTTCTCCTCGAGAGAAGAGAAATAAAAAGCAGGAAAAGGAACCGTCTCTGCGTGTGCTCGAGTTTCTTTTGGTTTTACGTATACACCCCATATACGGATTACCCCTACTCGTACCACAGGTACTACACGCGCCCTTAAATACTTAATTAACCGAGCGCCAACTCACCTCGTGCACGCTTCCCAGCTTTCTCTCTGAAACAGAAGGGAATAATGCGTTAGACGATAACCTTTTTACACCTTATCCTGCCTTTGTTTTTTTAACATACGAGTTTTTTACAGTCGTGCGCACCTACACGTATGGACCAAGCACAAAGACGCCGGTCACGTGGTCTCTGGGCTGTACGTATAAACATATACGATGACATCGGCTATCACCAGGCCTTATCGACATGACATATCATGATGGTAAAACAGGACGGTTTACTGCGATGGTAAGGGTATCGCCATTACTTTTGAGGTTCTTCGCGATGCTTCCTTCCTCCATTCCGAACGACATATCGCGCCGACCGGAGACATCGTTAACCACCGAACGTTGCCTGCTTAATGGGAAAATCAATATGGCGGGTGACGCCGTTCCAATCCGTATTTCGTGGAAGGAATATATATCAGCAGTAAAGTTGGTTCTATCGAGCCAATCGTAAAGTTCTATTAAGTCCTTTAATAACGGTTGGATTTTTTGATGTGTAAACATCTATATTATCGGTGTGCGATCGGGGATAAATGGGAAGTCGAACGTCAGACTTAAAGCGTAAGTCACGTAGATACGACTGCATCAGTGTGTGTGTGCTGCACTTATGCGCATAGTCTCCGCGCAGGCTGGCCATGTGTATGTACATGTAGGCTATATGTAATATAGGCTATAAAAAAACAATTGCCCTGCCAATATTTTGACAGGTAATGACATTTCGCGTATTTTCATACGTGACCCTAGCGACCGAACTCTTTCGAAATCTCGTATCGCTTGTCCTTCTTCTTAGCAACATTTTTAAAGTCACGATGACTTTTATCGTAGAGAAATTTGATTAAAATTAAAATTAAAACAGAATTTCTTGTAAAAAAAAAATAATTTTCAATTATAAATAGTTTCCCGCACCGAACTTTTTGCAATATGTTTACACCATTCGTGAGTACAATGGCACTCACACTTCTTTTTTTCTTTTTTATGTGCTACTCGACAATGGCACCTTACGGTAGTTTGGGGACTGTGTTGGATTGCTATATGTATATGGTGGTCCGTGATTTGTGGATTTTATTTTCGAAAATTTTTTCGATTTATCGAAATATCGCACTCTTTCAGAGGAGTGTACATGAGTGCTTATGTATCGTTTCGTTAATTCGATCAAACGTAACGATCGTTGACTCGAATTCGATACGGATCGATTTGATTAATTTTTATTGATTTTGATTCGTTCGATGGGTGCTCGTTTCTGTAATTGCGTAACGTCGTTGTACCTGTTATAAATTTTGAGTATCGCTTACGGTTGGGAATTTTGAAGTTTTTAAATCGTGAATAAGTCTTCTGTTTATTTTTTTGGGAATTTTCGACGTTTTCACGTCTTTTTGGGGAATATTGGAAATTATATGGTTCTTGAGATTCTGCCTGTTGTTTTATGAAATTGCGTACTTTGATGTGACTTGACGAAGAGCGTTTGGATACGGTCGATTACGGTGACATTATAATGTAGTTGATATCTCGACCCTTGAGCTTTTGAGAAAATTTGGGGTCGACTTGGGTAATCAAGAGAATTGTTCAAAATCTGAAAAGGATGTAGGAAATTGTAGGGATGAAAATTAAGAAATTATTAAATAACAGAGTTTGCGTGCATGATATAAAAATTATATAGAAGCTAGTTATAGAAGTTATAGCTACATATATACCTACTCTACCGTAATAAAGTTCTCGTAACAATTTTTTTATTTTTTTTTTACATGCAAGCCTAGACTACTTGATGCCTTCGTCAAGTCACGAACTTTAAGAATTAGAATGTTGTTTCGAGTACTCAGAGCGTAGAGAACTTTATGAAAAATATTTTGAAAAAAAAAAAAGAATGATTTTATTATTTTTTCATTAATAGTAGAGAATCATCGATGAAGTGACTGTGTCATACATATGTATATACAGTTAGTCAATAGTTTCTAAAAAAAAAAAAAAAAAAAAAACGTAGAATTTTGTATATTGGAAAGGAATGAAATTATGTTTGAATTACTGTCAAATATCGAAATTCCAATATTTCTGGCGTCTGCCATATGCGCCGTGTCAAGCGGCAAAGAATTTTCATTCGAAACACAATTAAGAGATTTTTGCGAAGGGTCTGAGTATTAGATAAGAGCACTGTACCTGTTGTCTGTCAGATTTAAATGAAAAATCCACTTTCTCAAATCATTTCCTTATATTTCTTCTTCCCTTTCAAAAAAAAAAAAAAGTCCAAATTCAACGTCCCTTCATGCTAAATAAACTTTTCGTATCGAATGCAATTTAATAAAGACACATATGTGAGGGTACGTGTAACGACTAACGAAACATAAATCATAATACGTATCCAATTGATTGAAATATAAATGAATAATGAAATTAATTAATTTTAGCCCATAAAATAATTCATTCGTTAACGAGCAACAATCAATTAACGAACAATCAATTATCTCGAACCCGTTAACTGTACAATTTTTGGATTATCGTAAGAGCCCATCCAAAGGAAAACATTAGAGATAAGATAACGATATCGTAGGGATGATTATAAAACGAGAAAAAAATTGATTAAAACATATGTTGTCTTTTCGATTGAAAATCATGCATTAATAAAGACTATGACGAAGCAAGTAAAAATGTCAAATCCACCTGAAGCGTCGACTAAAAAAAATGCTAAAAATTAACAAAATTCCGAGAATCGCGGTATCTAAAAAAAATATATATTTTTTATCGATTTATCAGATATAGAAATTGAGTTTGCCCGTTTTCCTATCGAATGATAAAATGCGTATCGCCGCGGGAACGTATGAGAGAATCGTGTTCGAGTAGACGGAGTCCAGTGTTGAACTGGGGATTTCGAGTGAAAGAGGTTGAAACCGGTCGCCACCATCATCCCCCCTCCCTCCCCCCTCCCCCCATGGCACAGCTACCAGCGTTATTGCGGCCATCCGGTAAACGACATTGGTTGAACAACATAAATCTGCGGCCACTTGGAGCATACGTCCGTCGAGGAACTTGAAAAATATTGGTCATTTCGCAACGATAAAGTGCCGACGCTCCCGGCGTGATTGCACGACAAATAAAATTGCGCAATTGACGATTCATCCTTCGACATAGATAATGGGCCGTGAGAGAGCTTGCACAGCGTGATATATCGGGTGGGAATTAGAATTTTATGGTACCTGCAGGGTTATACGAGCAAACTAAAAAATGTTCCCATTATAATTTTTGCCGATTATATAACGAGGCATAATATATGCTATATGACATTGTAAAGATAAAAACGTAACGGAAGCAGCTTTACAAAGGAAACGATATATACGAATTAAATCACATGAACCATTGTTATTCGTGAATATCGAATTTTGAGTAATTTAATAATTTTCGGCAAAAATGTTTATCAATAACAATTTTTTTCAATTGGCCCATTTCGATAATACTTATTCATGGGGGAATTAAAAAAATTGTATATATATTTTTTTCAATTTATAATGACAAACTTCAAAACTCATCGATATCGATGGTTTGACCTTCTCTTTTTTTTGTCATGCTAGACATAATGATATAGGGGAGAGTCCGCCAGTACCGGCCAGTTGCAGTTTTGGAATATTTGTAAGAAATAGCGCTGTGACAGCTACTGTGCCTTTAATGGCACGCACGTATAGGTACACACGTATAGGTACACACGTATAGGTACGCACGTTCATATATCTTGCGCAGCGGCGACGTGTCGCGACCTGCTCACTGTCAGTACGAGGATTTGTGTTGCGCTTAGTTAACCTACAATACAGGAGTAAAGTTAGTGAGCGATTGCTGGAACTTAGAAGACGTGTTCGAAAATAATAAAACCTGGTATGTATTGACTATTTATATTGCTGTTGAAAAATATATATTATTTAAACTTTTACGCGTATAATCTTGCCGATAGATGGACATAATATTAAATTACATTTCCTACAGTATCGGCCACGAAACTGTCCCTCGGTACTGGCCACTATTACAATATTTTTTTGAATATTGTTTTTTTGTTATAGACACAAGAGAATGGCGGGCGATGAAAATGATGATAAAACAAAATTAAAGAAGGCCACCTGGGATCCTGATAATATGCGTAAAGCCGTGAAACGGGTGTTCAGTAAAAAGATGAGTGCGCGTCAGGCAGCAACTCGGTATCAGGTACCAAGAACTACATCGAATGAGAAAATTAATGCTGTCAAAAATAACAAAGAAGTAGTTTTGAACGCAGATATGGACCGTTTGCAAAACACTTTCACACCTGAGCTTGAAGAGACGTACTGGCAGAACACGTTAAAGACTTAGCGAACGGGTTGATGCCTTTGAACAAACAGGAATTGTCCTTTGTGTCTGGAATCACATGAAGAAGATTGGATACCATGTGGAATATGTATGGCCTGGGTTCATGAAGCGTGTGCTAATGTATCAGAGCTGTCACAACAATATACTTGCGATTGTTGTCTAATATAGTTATAAGTATCTTTAGTGACCGGTTTACTGGAGGCTAATTTCCTTTATGCTGATTTTTCCTTAGTTTAATATTTTATTAATAAAGTTGATTATTTTTAAATATATCGATTTTTGATTATTTTCATTTATAATACAGGAGTTCCTATACAGATATCAATAGGTTTTTTACATGTAACAATTGTGGAATTTTTGTTTTATTTTGAATCATCCTTAGGGTGACGGTACTGGCGGATTCTGCCCTACTGTAACTTGGAGGTTGATACCTGATAGTGGATTTAGTCGAAATCATAGGAATATTTTTATTTGATCATTCTCGAGTTTGTTCACCGTATATATAAATATTTATACGCTGTCAATATTCCGAAAGCGTCTGTGTTTCCTGAAAGGAGCCAAAGTGACCGAAGCCAGACACTACACTTTACACACGGGCGTGTCCGTGAGTGATCGATTGATTTCAATCGAATGATATCCAATATCATTTTCCGTAATCGGATAAAGCAAAGGAGCAAACTCTAGGCGTATCAATTGTCGACGAGTTGACCGTGCAGAATTATTTCCTGTAGACTTTAGCCTGTCTAAAGTTAACCCACGCAGAGTCCAGTCCCAGTCAATAGGATTAATCGATTCTGAGAGTTTGCAGAATCAAAGCACGTTTTAAGGACGGCGCTCCGACGCGATTCAAAGTGGTAAGTAATTAAAATTGATGTCGACTCGGATGCTGTAAAGCGATGCGATTTACAGGACTCTCGTCAGTGCCGATCAAACAATTGATAGCGCTGCGAAATCGCATCGGAATAAAGTATAAATAAAAAAAGTGCAAGCAAATTTTTTATCAGACTTTCATTGGCAAAAAACATAATTCTGAATCCGGTACGCTCGATATTTCCTGCTATAACAACTACGTAGGAGCTAAAGAAGTCTTTTAGACCGGAGAAAAAAAATTTTTTAAGTAAACGATAACTTGCTCAGGAGTTACACTTGGGTGGATCTAGGGTGCGGATGAAAGGCTCATGCTTAGAAACTGTAAAAGCTCTCAGAGCTACCCTTTACCTTCCCCAGGATTTCGTTGGTTTAATTATGGGTGCTGGGTATATGTTCAAAGTAAATGAAGTAACGTACCAAATCCATGTTTAATTATGAATTTCAAAGCGTCGACGGTCGATGGAAACGCGGGCTTTTTAAAATTTAGTATTTCGACTTGATTTTCAGTGCGGTCGGTTTAGACATTGGTGCATATTTTTTTTGCTACGTAACATTGACAGTTAGAACAATAATGAAAATTTAAAAATCTCGAACTTTGACTCCTAAAGTTTTTTACTCGATTTTCAATATCGGCTCAAGGAATTATCGTACTTTTGGCACGCATCGATTTGAATCTCAATTAAATTTTTCAAAGATCATCACGCGAGATTGAAATTCATTTTGGGATTATAAAAATAAATGAAGGATATTAACCGTCCTGCCTAAAACAAAGGGCCTCTATTCAGTGCATTGTAACCGCTAAGAAGAAAAGAAAAATGACTGTCTAAAGAACAAACACTCCTGATAAGTAGATACTTGGAAGCTGGAGCCTTTGTTCGACAACGTAACATCCATCGGGATGGAGCCTTTTGTGCAAGTCGTCTCAATGGGAGCGTGCCAAACATTATTTCCTCAAGAGTCCCATGGCCGAAATAAATCTGCTCGTAAAAAAAAGGGAGATACGTTTCGCAGAAATGTATTACGTGACAAGCAGTTTTTTTTTTCATTTCGACTTTCACACTGACAGTTTTATAATTCACCGAAGTCAAACTGGACATCGACGCGGGTTTTCTTGCAAAATAATATGAAAATTATGTACAAAGAATTCTTTGTGAAAAATATATTTTGAAAAAAAAGAAGCGTCATTCTTAGCACCATATCGATAATTTATAGATTCAAGCAAGATTCGAGGAAGGGATGATTTTTATTTCGTAAAATAAATTTCCAAAATTTCTATAGCGAGAGACGAGATTTAAGGAAAATTTCGTGTAAAGTGAAATTGATTTTGAAAATTATCAAGTGACGTCATACACGATCTTTCTATAAATATATTATTCTTGCTCTGACCAAGTTCTTTCGTAGCGTTGAAATTTGTTTGGGCGAGAAATAAAATTTTAAAAAAAATTCAGTTCTCAGTTCTCAATCACCGAGAGTCTGCGTCGTTCTCTTCTGGTATTGGATAAGAGTAACAAGAACAAGAAGGATAGCAGTGAGACGTCTGGGATCGGGGAAAGAAGAAGGGAAATTGATCGTTCGAATTCTCTGTCTACCGTAGACCGTAATACTGAATGAGAGGAATCGTGACAAATTGGCCCTTAACTCGGTTCGTTCATCTGGCAAAAATCTTTTCTTTACATAATTTAATTTTCCATAATATACAAGAGCGCCGCTACTATAACCCGAGTCGCATGGTTCTCGGGGTGTGTACTTCTATACCGCGACTGATGATGCATTTTGCCTAGTAACGACGTTACAGGTTCTCAACTTGTTTTGCAGCATTCGCTGTTGGAAAACTTGTCCAAACATTAGAGTGGCTGTTATGTCGGCTATATATAGAGCTTGGTTTAAAGAGCACTCTAGTAAAAATAAAAACCAAAAATATATATATACACACACACACATATATATATATATTTCAACTTTCTAACGTAAAGTATAATGAGGAAGACTTAGGATAATATTTTTTAAAAAATTTTGTCTAAAGTCAAAATAATCGCGGCTCTACCTCGACTGATGATACATTTTGCCTAGTAACGACGTTACAGGTTCTCAACTTGCTTGGCAGCATTCGCTGTTGGAAAACTTGTTCAAACATTAGAGTGGCTATTATGTCGACTATATATGTATAGAGCTTGGTTTAAGAAGCACTCTTGTAAAAATAAACAACAAAAATATATATATATTTTAACTTTCTAACATAAAGTACAACGAGGAAGACTTGGGATAATATTTTTAAAAAAAATTTTGTCTAAAGTCAAAATAATCGCGGCTCTACCTCGATTGATGATGCATTTTGCCTAGTAACGACGTTACAGGTTCTCAACTTCTTTGGCAGCACTTGCTAAAGAGCACTCTAGTAAAAATATATATATATTTCGACTTTCTAGCATAAAGTACAACGAGTAAGACTTGAGATAATATTTTTAAAAAAATTGTCCAAAGTCAAAATAATCGTCTTAAAAATTTATTTCAAGTATTCTTCTAGTCAAAATGGCGTCGGTCCATTTCGTCAAATGTAAAAAAAATTCATGAAATTTCGTTCCTTCCCCATCCTCTCACGGTATCCCGGCAATTTTTCCTGTTTACGTAACTTACGTAATAGAAGAAGGACGCTACCGTACCGACGCCGAAGACATAGAATTTTAAGTGGAATCGTGACGTGTGTAGAAATAATGCAACCAGCAGCAACGTAACGTTCTTCCCCTATGGGATAAATATCGGTTGTTATCGATGCTTCGATTTCGTACGATTCGAGGCTGGAAACTGATCAGGGAGGAAAGTGGCTGAATAAAATTGTTGTGGACAAACTTTTTTCCAAAAGATTCCGCAATCCCGTGAGCTGCGAATATTATTTCGTGTTTGGGGGAAAAAAATTTCAGATACGTAACCTAACCTTGTCTGTGAGGTTAGATTATCTTTATCATAAAGGATCAGACATATGTGAATTATTTCGATAAACCGAATGCACGGTATTGGAGTCACTTGTGAATCTAATGGATTTTGTCGTACGAGACTTTATTTTTCAAGTATTCGTTTCGGTGACGTAGAAACATACGTGGGATGTGCGATACGGTAAGATTTTATTTGAATTTCCACAGGATTTCCGAAAGTTTTTCCAAAAGAAGTTTCTACGGTAGCGAGTAACGACTTAGAATCTGAGTGCAATGGATTTTTCTTATTCATTTTCAACGTATTTGCAGTTTGTGTATCATACATTTTTATGGATCTCTATGGGGATTGAATGAAGATATAATTGTGAAATGACATTTCTTTTTTAAAGAAAGTTTAATATTTTCTTCAAAAATTTTATCACGATTTTCAATTCGAAGATTGACTCGCGAAACAAAATTGAATCAAGCTGTACCCGTGGGGACGTTACTATATATATATATATATATATATATATATATATATATATATATATGTTCGATTGAATTTTTGTAAAAATGTCCAACTTCCTCAAAAATACTCGCATCCGTCGCAAAATGAAAAGTCCATCAGTCCTGCCACCACACTAAATATGATTTCTCGTGAAAATCCCAGTCGTTTCCCTCGTCCGGATGTAATTTAGCACGAGTTGCGAAATGGTTCGTTATCGATCGACTGGAGGAAGTTATTGAAATCCTGTTTTGCGTCAATTTCTCAGGCGGTACTAAAATCTAGATAATATATTCATTATCACCGCGGCTCATCGTGATACAAGGATTCGATGCATATAATATCGCAACGGGTGTTACATAGAACTTCAAAAAAATTTCTTCGAAAAATATACATTTGTAACTACGATTATTAATAATTGTCAATTTTTGTCTGAGTGTAAGGAACGATGTAATTAAAAAATTTGAAAATTTTCTTGGGGAATTTGAAATCAGTTATCGCTCGATTCTAAGTAGCATTGCTAAATTTTCAATTTACTCCGATCTCGCCCCAAACACACACGACAGTTTTCAGAATTGGGTAGCGAAGCGCGTTAAAAAGGATTTTTTAAAAAAATTGGATAAGTATTGATTTTCCAAGAAAAAGCTCCCAAATTGAATCGCTTCTGTTGCGCGACACCTTTCTATTTTACTCTTAGAAATTCAGTCGACACTCAAAATTCTTACTTTAAATATTATTAATTCTTCCTCGGCCTAAAAAAAAATATATGGAAAGACTACAGTGAAAAATGAATCGAACGAAATTTATGTAGAAAAGAGTGTCGAAGTCGGCAGAAATTTAGACCAATAGACGACCGGGTGACAAAATAGAAGGAAGTGCAAAAGCAGCTTGAAGCGACACCGTAACACGTGCATGTAATGGGAAGAAAGGGTAGAAATAAAAATATCAAAATATCAAAATTGCTCTATACGTTAAATAACGTTCAGCTAGAATCGTGATAAGTATAGAAATGGTTTATTGAAAAAAATAACACTGATTAGATTGATAATAAAATAAATTCGAAAAATATATTGAGGTTATGTTACATATGTAAATTCTTAAAACTGAGCTACGAGCTTTTCTCCATGTCGATCTAACTCTTCGAATCCGAATATAATATTTTCAATATAAAAAAGATTTTGTAAAAATACCTTGGGAACTCAACGGAGCCGGATCTACGAAGCTCTTGGAAGCAGCCAGAAAGAGGCTAATGGCCGCCACAGTTGCAATTCCGGCCGAACGCATCCTGCCGTAGATCGATCCGACCAAGAATTGTCCTTTGTACTGAAAAGATAGAAAGAACACAATAGCAGTACAGCATTGACAAACGTTGATCTTCAATGGGACACGTAATGCCCTTTAATGCCAGTCATTCCGTATTATACGACCGTAGGTAAGTGTAGTACTTGGAACCAATAAAGATTTAAATGTCTCCAATGATTTCCCGTGAACTGCCAAAACGTCGTTCGAACGACAACTATTACTTGTAGAAAGAAAATTTTGCCAAAAAATTTTATTATAAAAGAAAATCGAGAAAGTATATTTATTTTTTCATTATTAATTCAAACTTCTGGCCATTTAATTGAACCCAATAATATCGTCCATATCGTTTTCAATAATGCGGATTGAGATTACGGATCATTCAAAATTTACGTAGAAAAATGTTCGTTTCAATGAAACGACTACTTGCGACTTTAGTATCCCAGTAAAGTATTTGGCTGTCGAATGAGAAATGGAGTTTCTCGAAAAAAGTAACGAGTGATTACATTGATGCAAAGGACTCGGATATCGGACGACGGGAGTGCAGCGTAGCGACTGGAGTCACGACAGTAAAAGGAAGCCGATAATCATCTGTTTTCCCCGTAGCTCGCCAAGCCAGTAACCCTATACCAAGTACAAAGAACTATCCGGAATAAAATTCAGGTGACTCTTTTATGCGTAAACCCATAGAAAGGTGACCCTCGGAAAGTACATTTTATTCGGGGACTATGAATTATAATTTCCTTCGATCCTGTATCCAGCGACTCGAAGACTCTTATGAAATCGCGTATTTTAAATTAATTTCAAAAATCGATCCTCGGTATCGAAAATCCATTAGGAGACTCGTAGTCGTATTACCGAAGGATTATTAAATCGATCGAAAACCAATTTCGACTTTCAATTCTTTTCTTTTTCAATGCTCTCTCTTATAACTGATTCTACCGTGCCGCTGCGGAAGACCGATAGAAATTCGCAGGGTCGGTCGGATCGGTCCGTGCAAATTGTTCGCGAGACCCGAGTTATTTCGATACCCTGAGGGGGTTGAATTTATCGCACACAAATCGCGATGATCACGACAAGCGCATCCTCCTCGAGGAAAATCCCGGTCTACGTGTAGGTATACATATATCTCTGCGCCATTATAAAGTTCAAGTGCTCGGCCCGTTATTCGTGCTGCGAATTACGACGGGACGTGCGTTTCGCTGGTAGATTGATTGTGAGACTTGAGAAAATGACGCAACGGGAAGTATCGGGTTGAAAAATAATTGACAAAAGCGAGCAATAACTCTGACGAGTAAAATAAAATATTTATATACTGGGTGTCAATTTACAAATCCAACCCCCAAATATATTTCGCAGTAAAGAACTTGGAGCAAAGATGCACTTTCTCTGAAATACTAAATTACCGTATTGCGCGTTCGCAAAGTCATCGAACGGAGACAGAAGCTCAGATTTATTGGAAAATTAAAGTCATTTTTGTTCGAAGCAACAGTATATATGCATTATGTGAAAAGTATATTTTATGGTCGAAGAATTTTTAAAAAATTCGGTGTGAACGATCCTTTATGGTGACGTAAATATATGACGATATTTTTACTTGGGATATATTCGAATGAAATATTAATTTCGCCGTTTCATTGTGATTGTTGTAATAATTATCAGCGGGTTTTGTGATTATAGAAATATCAAGGTGTATTATTCACGGCGCGCTGAATAAATAGAAAATATTCTCATGCAAGGACTATGACGTGAATTAATTATTCGAATTAATGGTAAACGATAATGTAAAGCCGATGGGTTTTATCGAACTGCTTGACAATCGATTATCGCTCGGATCCATCGGAGAATAATTAGTCGCTGCTTCGCGTTTGAAGTAAATATTTTTTCTTCCTAGAAAGAAAAACCTAAAACGATTACGGCACAGCTAAACAAGACAATTCTTACCTACGGGATACGCGGTCTGCACGGAAGAGCCAGAGTCTACCGATAGCTCAGCATTGAAACGTATCGATAACCAATAAATTGTCTTGCATAATCGAATCCAAGTACGAGATAACCGGGTCAAGGGTTATAAAAAAGCTGAAAAATAGATCTCGTAAATATATTTATACGTTGCGATCCAAAAGTCAAATATTTAATTCCCACCACGTGTAATTCGACCTGTAGATCTGCCTATACCAACAGTGGATACCTACTTTATCGACCTCGAATTAATTGCCACAGACCAAAGGATTTATAGAGGCGCCATTGAGATTAACAATTTCCAAATGCAGTATCTTCCTATAGGTATTCACGCGCTAGGTAAAATTTCGCCAAAGTCCTATAATTTTTGTCAGCGCTCTGAATCGCCCGGTGATTTTTCTAAACAGCCATAAATTCAATCAAAAAATTAACGAGTCGCGCGCGAGTTCAAAATAGGAAAAAGTACATCGATAATTTTTCATTTTCACCTCGAGAACCGTACAATGAATTAATATTATTCATATTTTATTAAGCTCGAAATCAGTCTGTCGTCCAACCCAAGACTCCGGGTTATCTTGACCTTGAAATTTTTCCAGAGATCAAACCACCCCGTAACAGCCATTGGGTAGGTACTACTCGAAATCGAGCGACCTTATCTCATCCCTAGACACTTTAATATCCTTATCGAAATTTTCAAAAAATAACTCTTCGAGTCCCTCAGAAATCTCTTGGTATCTATTTTCGTAGAATCCTGCAAGATTTCCAGCACTCGCGTATGAAGCAGACAGGCGCATCGGTTAAATAGGTTTAAGTCACTTTCGAACGAAGTAACGTTCGTCCCGATACGTGCCTTTTCGCATAGAAATAATTCGAGGCTCCTCGAAGCTTATTTCTGCATCAAGCTGTAATCAGGATACAACAAAGCTACCGATAAGCCGGCAGCGCGCGCGTTACTTGAAAATTTTGATGAACCAGTGTAAATTATCAAAGCTTAAATTACGTTAGCGTCGACGTCACGGTGCTGCCTCGTGGGTAGTTTAGTTCCACGTATAATTATCCTTAGGCAAACTGGGAGCGCGAGGAAGCGATCTTGTTTCACTGACGTTTCGCCTGTGTCAAATTATTTTGCTGAAAATTAAAAAAAAAAGCAAACCTATAACATAGCGATGGGTAATATTTTTTTTTTCTTCTATCCTTATCGATCCCCGTACCTCGAGTATCGTGATTACTGGCTAATAATAACAGTACGATAAAATGTATTTTATTATTGGCTCAATTACACTTGAAAATGTGCAATTAATTTGACAGAGGCAGAAAGAACTTTATACTCTGCTCTGTATCCTTGTGTTATTAAATTACATTGGAATCCAAATTCCGATCTCTTTCTTAATCTGGTCGGCAGGATCTTTCGCGGGGTTGGGAAAATTTACATTCTACATCACGGTCTATCGGTATCTCGAATCTCAGATTTACTCGGCCTCGCCTGGTTCCGCCTGTAGAAATCTGCTCCCTCGTCTATAATTACGGCGCCCAGGTTAATCTTCGAGTAACTCCGCAAGCACTGCGATTGCCACGTTCATGAAAGAGGCTTCCTTCTTCCTTCCGACGCTCTTGCGTCTGTTTGTCATAAACGAATTGCGCAATTTCGGGGGTAAGAAAAATTTCAGGGAATCTCTTTGTTTTTGTAACGGAGATAACGGATTATATTTCGTGAGTGACGTCATTGATGCTGCACAGAAATTACTTGTAATTTATTTCCCCCGCCACCCCTCCTCTCTCTCTCTCTCTCTCTCTCTCTCTCTCTCTCTCTCTCTCTCTCTCTGACTTACCCTTGTTCTTATCTATTTTAAGATCGCGTAATTGCCTTTCGTTGAAAACTTGCTAAAGCCCGTTTTACACGATACAAGATTGGAACCAATATCGTATCGATTTCGATTCGATATTGGATAGAAATTGATTCCTCGCTTTATACGGGTCAAGCAATCTCTTATTATAGACAGCGTTAAAATTATCAATTGTTATCCGGGTCGAAATATACAGACTACACGTGTATGTATATCATATCTAGATAAAAATATGGAAAAAATTCATTTGGCGTGTGTGGATCGAGTCCGTGGGAATTTCGTATAATTAAAATCCTTCTTAACAGACTCATCAGGGATTTTAATTTTATTTTTTTAAATTGTGCAATCAATAGATACCTATGTCGTATATGGTTTGTTTAATGAGTATCGCAGTGAACGAAGTTGATGAAAACGTGAAGTTTTTCCAATCGGTCGACTGTCCATTCGACACTTTGTATCCTCTGAGATTTTAAGATTTCGATATCCAAAAACATATTTTATTTAAAAATGTGATTTCCTCATTTTGACGGTAAATCAATTTTTACAAAACTTAAAAATCTTTGACCCGACAGAGGCGACCTCGTCGCTTCGATTTTTAAGCTACGAATATTTGTCAAAAATAAAAACCACTAGGCGCCAGAGTGCTACCAAATGTATCAATACAATTTCGAACAACAATTTACTGCCTAAAAAATCTGCTCCATTAGCGCCAACTTTGTCCATTCAAATCGGGCTTTACGTTAAATTCGAGAAGCTCGATTTTCTACATTATTTATATTACTTTTTTTCCCCATGTGCATTTCGCTCTTTGTCACGATGAATTATTATTATTTTTTTGTAGTCATCTAAAAAATTTTTATTTTTTACAACCAATAATTAAACACGCAATTACAATATTGTACTTTACGCGAAACTTTACCGGCTCACTTGATACTTCAACAGACTTTTCATTTTCACCTATTAAACGCGCAATAGTCTGCTGCCTTCTGTATGACGTTCAAATCGCTCTAGTCAAGCGTATACAAGTAGAATGCTTGAAATTACGGTTGAGGTTTTACGTGCCACATTGTTTGTTCAGTCTCTCTTGCATCCGAATCGTAAAACATTTAATTTCCCTCATTGGATATGATACTCTGTACCGTCATTTTTTCTTAACTCGACACCGATATGCAAAAATCCGAGAACGAACTATCTTCGAGAACCAACCTACGTTACCTTCGGCCGTCCATCCTTCGCTCGTAGATCCGCAAGCCAGGCGGCCGCCAGCCAATTCTTATTTCACCGGAAATCGACGAGCCGGTATAAACTGGAAGTTGGGGTGGAACAGGCCCAACTCCACCAAAACGAGAGCTCTGACGGAACCTATCAGAAAAGACGGTAGTTTAACGAATCCTTTTGATTTTTGGGGAGGCGTAAAATCGAGAAACGCAACTGGATGCACGAACGGGAGCGGACGGAAACGGAAATGCACGGCCGCTCAGGCTGCTGTAGAGAAAGTCGGAGTAAGCGTCAGGCAAATAGTGCGCGATACAGAGAGCAGCGGATCGAGAACGTAACAGAAAATAATCGGACGTATCGAATTGAAATCCCTTCACCAATTAATAAATCAGGAGTCCTCGCCAGAACTGGTACAGCTAATCCGTGAAGGCGGAGAACTGTATGCACAGGACACTCGGGTTGGCACTGCACTAGGGCACAGCACTACACCTCCGGAACACTCACAGGAAATCCATAGAATCTCCTGGATAACGCGAGAACAACGCGAGAACTCCATAAACGAGAACATTCTACAGCGTATCGAAACACGGCTAGAAAAACTATCAACAGACAGCACGGGAGCGCGAGCCAGTTCGTGACACCTCGGTCGGTGCCCCGACACAGACTGATTTGCCAATAGCCAAATTCGAGAACTAATCATTCTGATTGGCCTTATTCTTATCGGCCTGATCCTTATAGCCGATAACTCTTCCTTTCCTTCGAGTCGTCCCTTTAAACTAAATCGAGAGCGTTCCTTAGCGAATCGGTACGTAACTTCTGGAGATCCTCCACGGCCGCTTCCCCAGGGTATCGGGCGACAGCTGGGCACCACTTCCTTAACTCGGGCAGGAGGTTCCTCCCCGGCCCTTAACTTTATCAAAAACCGTAACTCCGCCCGCTCTACAGCCCTTTGCCCATCTCCAGCGGGACGCCGGTATTTCAGCCGGACTTCTGCCGGTCTGTGAAGACGTCTCCGTCAGGTCCTCTACTCTTCTCCTCTGCCGGGCAACTCGGTACGTCGAGACTATCTCCCCACGGCAGATTCGAGCACCTCGACCTCAACTAAAACCATAAGGAAATCTTCCGAGAGCATTGGCATAACCGTACTAATCAACCCGAGAGCGTAGTTTCTGAACAGGGCGGCGACCCGAAGGAAACCGGAAAGCGAGAACGTTATCTGTATCGGTATCCGGAGTCGCCTTGTGATCGTCAATCGAAAATTCACGTCACAATTCTTACTAACAATAAGTTTAATACCAACTTCTATTATATTTGTATATACACATATATATTTACATATAAAGAGATTCTTAATTTTCGAATCAAAGTAGGAAATTAAAAAAAATTATTTTCAAGTCATAAATCAAATGATAAATCAAATACTCTTGCACAGTACAAAAAACACGATATACATATATACACATATGAAAATATAATTTCTAAGGCACCAATGAGAAATGAACCCAGGACGCTTAACTTTAGCACGTGTTACCGTAATAACCCGAAGTTCTAGGAGTTTGTGTTCACGAAGAACAACGATAAAGCTGATATGATGATGGTATTGCGCAATGCACCGCGCCACATACCGCAGATGCATGCGTATACGTTCCGAGTTAGGGGGCTACGTATTACGTATTACGTGGCAGCTGCAAAGGACATTTACTTGAAATATATCATTGCCATTCGTAATGCAACAAAGGACGCACGAACGGTCGTCTTTATAATCCAATTTGAATAACTATACCGAAAAGACAATGGAAATACGAATTTGCAGTACCATTCTTGAAAATTAATCGATGATCGAGCAGCCATTTACGGTCTTGCTAATGGCATTCCGAATAGAGGAAGCAATACGACGTAAATCCTATAGTCTCGTTACGTCACCTGCTTCAAGTTCCTCCTGTAATCTACAGCTACGGCTTATAATACGTTTGACGGTGACGTAGGTGAATTTAACACTGTCTCTCTCATGCATTGGAAAATTTTTTTTTTCACGGCCAATTACGGCTGATGCGTGTATATATATTTACGGAAATATATATGAATTTATATGTATATATACAGATATATTTGTTAAAGAAATATCTCGTAGCCGCTTTAACGTGAATCAATTCTCAATCCGCGAAACCATAATGGCGCAAACACACAGATAAATGAACTTCCACGTCAGTCCGTCGGCTTATCGTCTATTTCGTAATTAACCAAACCGTCTCGATTTTCAGTGGTGAAGCCGAGGAGTAAATAGATTCTCGAATTATCGTGGGTTGCATGCGAGGAAATTGCCGCAGTCCGAGTATCAACTAAATGACGTACGTAATTACTTGTCGAACCAGCACTATCTGGATGGTGATATATACGATCAATATATCTGTGTATATATATATTTGTATAATCTTGTCAAAGGGCAGTTACGAGGACGTACAGCACATACAAAGGACAAGCCGATGCGTTTTAGTTTGTTTTTTTCCCCTAAAAAAAAGTAAACCTTGAGACACATGGCATTGGAGTTCCGAGCTGATCAGATCTAAGGAAACAAATTCTTAGCTATTCAAAATTCTGAGTGTCCAGAGTGAAATTTTTTTGGGAAAATTCGGTGTGAGTGTCGCTTTATTGTCTTTACGATATACTTTACGTATCAAGATGCTATCGGGTCTGTCCTGACAAACACCGGGTGTCCTCGTAACTGTCAATACTCAAGAGAAAAAATCCTGATGACTATTCTTCTTAAAAAATATATTTATACGATGAATATAGACTGTATTTTGGAAATTCGATAATTGTATCTAGTACACTGGTACCAGTTGATCCTAAATGCTTGGAAATATGAAACACGTTAAATTTATCTATTAGTATCTATGATTCTGAGAGCTAATGACTTTTCGCTATGAAGATCGTTCGAACGAGACGTTTTATACGTCTCTGTGGTTTCGTAATTACGTGCGTCGTGTCTGGCAGTGAATTTACTTGTGAATCATAAAACCTTGACGAAAATCAATTACGCGTTAAACGCGCCGGTATTCAACATTTGGCACCGGCTTAATGATTCTCCCTAACCTCAAAACCGTTATCGCGTTTAACTGGAAATCTAAGTTAGTTTTGACTGCGAAACTCTTTTTACGAATTATTCCCTGTAAAGACGCCGATTCTCCTACCATTTTCTCTCTCTTATACGTTTTTGGTTCAACTGTATAAGGACACGAGACGACTGCATTACGTGAATCCATTGAATCGTCGTACAAGTTTCAAAGGCTGCAGTAGAGTTTACGTAGATTGCTATAACGTCAATTTGTATATTTATTTACTTAAATTTATTGAAGTATATACATATATATATAGGTAGTGCTGGAAAACAGTCTGAAATATAAATCAATCCCACATTCATGAAAAGTTCAGAAAGTCATGCCTAACTTTACATACAGAAAAAAACAAAGATGTAAATGACTAAAATTTGAAGAAAAAAAGGTTTTCTATTTACCTTAAAAAAAATTTGTCCATAGTCGCGAGTTTTCGTTTCTCGATATTCAACAGATTTAAGTGCGACAGGGATTGAATGAAATTCGAAGAGGATCGATGCTCCCGCAAGGGTAAGAAACTTGTGCTATCGGATTATTTTTCTTCCGAAGAGTAAAACGTTCTTCGGCAAAGGTACTGTAAAGCGTAGAAGATGGCTATGTAGATGCAGCGACGGTAAATTTCATCCTTACAGTCGAACTCCTCACCAGGCACGTATGTTCGTTCTCTGTCAAATACACCTACGCCTTCTACGCATCCCAAGGCAGAAAACTCGATCAATAATCGACTACGCTTTGGCATGATGTTCTACCGTGTACAGCATTCAGCGCATCTATTGATAAGACATCAGGCAGTTCTAGTTCCACGTTCGATTGATTTTACTAGCGCCAACCAAAAATGTAGAGTCGAATGGATAGAATATTTTTAAGTTTCTTTTAACAAATTAAAAAATATCATTTACGACTTATTTCAAGTCCAATGATCAGTCAATGAAATTGCAGTGTCCGAGAACCACGTTAAGCTCTGTCAAAATTGTCATTGTCATGACAATGATTTGGGGTTACTTTTGTATTTTGAAAAGCCAAGCTTGTTCGTGAGTTGCTGAGAGAATTTTTACGTGCCGTTTACTTACTCGAGGAGGGTCCGTAAAAATGCTTAGGCCCTTCACACACAAAATAACGTAACGATGTAAAACGTAAGCGTAAGGAAACCAACCAATCAGAATCTAGTACTGTCCCCTTGGAGGGAGGATTACTAGATTTTGATTGGTTGGTTTCCTTAAGCTTACGTCTTACGTCGTTACGTTATTTTGTGTGTGAAGGGCTTTAAGCCTGTAATCGAAGTCTGTCATCGGGACTCCTTGTCGATATCCCGTGTCCGGAAATAGCGGAAATCGTGGATTCCGATCGTTCACGACCTGCCGACTACCTATTGTTCAAGATTCGAACTGACTCTTGAATCCTCGAAATTCGAGCTTACGATCACTCGCGTGTAAACTGGCAATAGTTCTTTATGAGATTTCTGGGTTTCTTGCACTAGAAATATGAGTCGTCGACGCCAGCGCCAACCACCCGATTCCGTAACTTTGCGTAACAAAGAATACCATTGGACCGCAGTCGAGTCAATACGGTAGTCAAGAGATGGCATACAGAGCCTTTGAAAAATTGATTTTGTCTCGTTAAAGATAAATGCAGTCGATACGCTCGATATTTATAAATATTAAATCACTGGATAATTTATATTTTTTTTACTTACAGTTTATTATAAGAATTACAGTTTACAATGGCGATTTCTCAGCCATCGGATTTGAGCCACGAACCGCAATGATAATTGATGTCGACGGAACGTTACATGCGCCACTACAGTATTACCTCGGCAATTCTATGCACTGCGTGTTGTCATTTGAAACGATATTCAGTAACCCAGCAGCAAATCCACGAGTCGACAATGTAAACAGCTGATTTCTCAAACCCTAACAAATATGACAGTAAGTTCTGTGAATGAGGTATGTTTTTTTTGTGTAATATATAAAAAAAAAGAGTTTTCAGTATCTGGATTTTTGTTCATGTAACGATGCTCGCGTACCTTGACCTACGACCTTTGATGTAATCTTACGTAAATCCGATTAGAAGCCTCAAAAGGATTGAATATTCAATTCGTGCCGTAAACTCATTAGAAAAAACCGCCTTAAGTCGAGGGTCGAGAAGTGACGACACTCGGAGTAAAAAAAAAGTATAAGAGGGTCAAAAGTTTTCTGTTGAAAAACTTTTCATTCCTGGCAACGTGTACGAGACATTGAATATTTTAATGCAGTTTTTCTTTCTGGAATTCGGATTATTACACGAAATTTCACGAAAAACTCACCAGACCAAAATTGATCCTCGTGTGTCTGCTTGCTAATTTTATTTCTTCGTAATTGCAGTACGGATAGAGTGTCCCTCTTATAAAGAATTCAAAAAGACAAATAAAAATTCTTACCAATATGCTTATTCAATATAGTTATTTGCCTTCGATCGATCTTCGATCAACCGTTGACAATTTAAATCACTGCAGGAATTATTTCCCGGCAGCATATTTCGAATGCGAATTTACTTGGCAAGGATAAACTTCATTTTTTTTTTGTGAATGCATAGAATCCATTACTCTTTGCGAAAGACAATCTACCCACTAACAGGAGAGATTCAACTTTTTCCTCACGAAAGAAACACCGACAATACGACTGGGATTGATGATTTTCTTAAGAAAGAACGTACAGTCCCAGAAAAAATACTTAGCAATATAGACTAAAAGGTGTTCAAGATTGATATGGCAATAGACAACGCGTAAGAAAAAAATTATCCTACAATAATTTTCGAACTGTGTTTCGTTGCTGTACGTTCGTAAAACTGTAAAATAGAACCTGCGGGACCCCCCGCCTGCCCCGCAGGCCATAGAATTCCTTTAGGAACCTTTCCCCAACAGTAGTCATGAGACACAAATATATGTCTGTGGATATATTATATATGTAAATGTATATATTGAGAAAAATGAATCACAGTCCTTAGAAAATCAGAGGCACAAGGATCCTTAGAGATCCCGAAGTAAATGAAGAAGATAATAGCTGCATGTCTCTACTTTCGAAACGAAAGTCATAAAGGATATTTAGTCAAGTAAAATATCTGGATAAATATTTATCCTGAATATCAAATCAATGATCGGTTTTAATTTTTAATGACAGCGGACCTACATTCTTATCGGATAATGGTAAAGGATCACAAAAACTCGTTAACTTCGGTGAAACAAAATTTCTGAAATTTTTGAAATTTCTGTTCTCGTATCACCTACCTTTGAAAATCGTTCTTGTTCACTTTTTCGTAGGCAGATTGTCGTCGGACGTGCTCAGATTTCACGCTCACGATGAAAATCTCAGTGCAACGTTAAATACACGTGAGTTCCAAAGCCGCGGCAGTCGCTCGTCATACTGAAGAGTCGCTTGGCGCGAACCTCTCGTCGTCGTTGTCGACGTACTTGGCGGCGTCCGTCGTCGCCGACGGAGTCCTGCGCCGTCGCCATCGATTGCTACGTCGACCTCGAACGACCAACCCTTGTGTTCACTTCCTAGAAACTCAGCTATAATGCTTGTATGTACAGGTAAACCCGTTATCAGTGGTTTTAAAAACCGATCAAATACAAGGATGAATGAGAACCACTGTCGAGTGGAACGATCGATCTATCGATACTTGGTACTGCGGATCGATATAACCCAATTTACATGGATCGAGAAGTAAGATCTTGCTATACACCGGTATTACGAAAATGACTCGGTTAATTGGTCGTTTATAATGTATAACGATGATGACTTTTAATTGGAACCTTAAACAAGAAATTTGCGTTGTTAATTGAAAATCAATTTTGTGCTTTGAATATTTTGAAAATATTTTTACGTTAATTTGGATTGGAAAGTATCTGCGAGGAAATTTATTCTCGTTTATTTTACTTGCCAAATTCTGCGTCAATCATTCGCGTTCAAGTATTCGCATATGTGTTTCCCTGTTTGAAGTAAATGGCGATGAATAAGGTTCACGTGGTTGTGGTTAAAATGTTTCTGCTGCATGAATACATATCTTGGTTACGTGAGAATTTTATTGCATGGATTCTACCAGAATATAAATTGCTGAGGAATAAAAGTGGCGTATGAAAATTTCAATTATCGTGGATACTATTTCCGTTATATTTTGTATTAATATACAATATATTTTATACATTTTGTATTTTAATTCTAATATATTTATCAATGCGATTACGAGCTTCTGTGAAGTACACAATCCTAAGCATCACGTTTATTAATTCTTTTCGTACCAATGACAGATAAATTGGAACGAACCTTATGAGAAACATCAGTCGCACTACTCCGTCTTACCTTAAAATTTTGCTCTAATGGTAACTTTCACCGTAATGCTAATAAAATTTGAAAATTTTTATTTTTTTCGCATATATTTGCCACGATTTCTCATGCTTTAGTAACGTATTACGTAGACTTGTATCAAAGAAGAATTTATTTTTCATACAATAAAGTACCGACACAAGTAAACTCACATTGCGTCTGAACTTCGTTAAATCGAGCCGAGAGGGAAATGCGGCGGTCGGTAAAGAAGAGAACTAGCGTTACGACGCGCCTACACAAGAATGTAACGGTCGTCCCATTACTACTTACCACAAGTGGAAATTCGAGTGAAGCTCTTGGCTGTCCCACCGTGCTCGTCGTATTGGGCTGACGTCGTCCAACACGCGTAAAACAAGCGACAGTGCGAGGCAAAACAAAATAAAAAAGGAACACACGACGAGGATCCGTCTTCGTCTAGTACTTGATCATTTTCAAGTAGAGCAGTGGAGTAACAAGTTGAACGAGAATATATATACGTGTATTACATCCGTGGGAACGTGGATTGGCACATAAGCTACCAGATAAGATTCGCCACTTAATTATAGACAATGCGTCAGACAAGCTCGAATAAAAGATCCGGCAATTGGATTGTATTTGTTTATTAACGGTGCTCGCGAGTCCCAATTCTCAAGTCTCAAAGTTCATGCCGCTCGATTAAACGGTAGCTTCGCTCAACGCTCGTACGTAGTCCCATATTATTCTTATTGAGGAAAACGTCGCGTCACTCTTTACCAAGAACCCGTTAAGAAATTTCTGTAAGCAAAGTGCCACGCGATCGATATCTATGCAAGAAGCTGAGGTCGAAGGTGTAACAATCAGGTTAGAATCGTTTCCACGATGACATGTGACTAACCGGTATGTACTTTTGGGGTTAGGTACGACGACGTGTCTTATCGCAGCAATCCAAGTTTATCTGATCGCATTTGTGTTCGTTACTTTCGGACGGCGAAAGCAGCAGAAATGTCAGGAGGCGGCCTGAACTAATCGAACTGGACTCGTTTGCCTTATCGCGAGATGAGAATCGAATACTCGGCGAAAACTCGACAAACATTGTGGGACGATACGAGAGCCCAGTAAAAGTAATTCTAGTTAGTCACGACCGATGGCACTCGGATCGTTTTTACTACTTTTTTTTCCTCTTCTCTTTTTTTCTATCCTAGACGCTTATTATACGAGTGAAGCCAAGAAACACGACGCTCGACAGACTCAAGCAGCCCCTTTACTATTATATCAAGCAAGAAAATCGTGCCGAGTACACTCACGTAAGGAAGCTTTATTTATTGCTTTGACTTGAAACCCTAAAGACTTTTCAAAGAAAAGAGACCGAGTATTGGACTATATTGTATGATTTAACAATGACGTTTATAAGCATATATTATATAGGCATTAATTAATAAAACAGTATAAATACTGAAATAGTCAAGTATACAACTATTTCGAAAGAAGTCAACGCGATATAACTCAATAAAAATGTTATACACTCTTAGGATAACCTCAAACTTGGCATTTATGTTCACGAATGTGAAATTATTCATTGCGCACGTCCATTCCTCTGCTAGAAACGATTCCCCATAGACCAGCGACATGCCGAGCAACCTCACGGAGGAGGACCTGGTCCAAGTGGGTGCGGCAGGTTAACAAAGAGGTGGGACAGGGCAAAAAGGTTCCACACTATCTTGGAAGTTGCGTTTAATCAACAACCCAGGTAAGGAAATAATGGAGAATGATCAATAGTAGGTGTGGCGTCGGTCGAGGTAGCCAACAGTTCTGGCTCCTCCCACCTGTCTCGCTGCCTAACTTTACTGCTTGGCTACCTACAACCTTCTACACCCACGCCTCAGGTGTGTGCGCTACGTCATCCCACCGTCCTAGGTTTATCTACCACCAGCTACCCTTTTAGGACTACTGGAACCCTATGGGCTCAAGCAAATTAATCCTAGAAATTGTCCAGCCCTATATTACGCCAGTGACTGTCATTCCGCTTTAGCCGCCAGATGGCAGATCCATCGGTTGAAGATTTTAACTATGGATCGCTTTGAAGGAACTTATCGAAATTTTGTTTTATATGGTGGAGAATTAATATTGGGTAACCTAGAGTTAGGTGATGAGACTATTTTTTTTAATTCTTTTCTCACTCAACATTTAAATATTGTTATACCTATTGTTTTGAGAACGTGGACTGGGTAAGACTAGGTCCCTAGAAGACGCTACTGGAATCTTTCACTTCTTGTACGCTTGCGCTGTTGCGAGCTACTGAGAAACTTCAGGATACTGGGAACTAATCATGTTGAAATTATGATGAATATCAACTGGAATTCAACAGTGACCTTCTACTTGAGTCTATAGCACAAAACTTGAATGGAACAAAGTATCGCCAAACCGGCGTATAGATACCACAAAAACAATACGATTAGATAATAATATATTTATGAAAAAAAAATTATTCTTACGTCCATTAAAATATTTTCTACGTTATATCATAACAAAAAGTTAATTCGATTGAGTTTTAAGTTTTGTGTAATTTATCATACGCTTTGCACAGGTGAAAAGGGAGCGTTGGACATTTTTTGTGTTACGAAATAACGATTAAAATCGCAAGGCCAGACAGATGGGAGAATAACAATGGAAAAAGTAGTATTGCAAATCCCAAGGGATCCACTGGCACAAACGGTCGTTAATAGAAACAAAGTTATAGAGGGGCGAAGCAGAACTGAAAATGGTAGCACTGAACAACATGTAACTATGGTTACGCGCCATAACACGTTACGGTTTCTCAGACTTCAGGTATACCTAACAAGACTATAAAGCAAAGCGTTCGTAAATTATTTGATATCCGCGCACGCGCACTAAGTCTCGATAAGCTTTAAATTCTTGGTAAAGTAACTCCGGACATTTTTCCGTAACTTCGTGTCTGCACTTGGCCAAATTCTCAACTGAAAGACGCCTCAGCGCCAAGCACTCCGCGGCATTAAACTTCAACTTCAGAAAAATCCACGGATCCGTTTACTTTTGATATCCCGTGTGCTCTGTCAGTTGGTGGGATCATTGGAACACAAACCGAACAAGTTCTGCGCATTTCGGTAACCTCGCTTGATACGTAGAAAAAAATTGACCGTTAAAAATTTTTGCTAAAAAAATATAAAATAAAAAAAAACGCGTTAATTTACTATATATAAGTCGAGGGGCGATTAAGAATCATGTTTGAAGAAATAGGGGCGTCTATATAGCTCGAGTACAACGTAGACGAGTATAAGGGTATACGAATTGGGGGTGGGAATAAGTCGAGGTTGGCGTCGCCGTCGTCGTCGCGGTCGCAGGGGACGCTATCGCCCGTGAATAATGCGCGGTGGCGTCCGTCCGTCGATCCGTCTGTGCGTCGGTGCGTCGGTGCGTCCGTCCATTCGTTCGACGGGCGGCGAGGATGCCCGGCTGGATGGATTGATAAAGATTAAAGGTAAAGGGAGGTGGCAGTCGGGGTTGGGGTGTTTGGAGTTAGGCGACAGAAGTCACCCAGCGAAACGAACGGGATCAACGGGAGAGGGATGATGTCATATAGGGGTCCCGTAAATACATACAGATGCAGCTTGGATTGATGCATTGACCGAGCCCAGTGACGTAGCCAGCAGTATTTTTCACCCTGTCCTTATTCCCAACACCCTTGATTATCACGAGGTTCGTAGGCAATTCTGTATTTTCCTAGCACTTTCACAATTTAGAAAGTGCAGCTTGATCGAGTCGATAGTTTGTATTATTTTTGTAAAAAAAAAATGTGAAATTATTACGTCAAAAATTGAAGATTTGATTTTTCATCGTAAAATCCAAGATCGAGGTGGCAGACGAGAGGAGCAATAACAGCGAGAGCATCAAATAAATTTGGCTGGAGCCGATTTACATTTTGTCGCTAGAACTTGGGCGAGGGGTCATGATGAAGGAGGGTGTATATGGGGGAGGGGAATGGAAAGGGGTAATAAAACGATGAAAGGAAGGCAATGAAGCGAACTCTTGGGATCGATCGTCTCTGTCCGGTCGTTATAGCTGACGGAGGTTAGGGCACGACGCGATTCTAGCGTGGGAAATCGTTAAAGGAATTTCCACTCTCTAGCCACCACCCCCTTTAGTCTCTGTTCCACCGTTTCCTCGTTTACTGATAGTCCGTAATTCACCAAGTTTCCAAGCGGTCAGGATGGCTATCGTCGCTTGTTTACGTCGCCGTTGATCCTCATGGATCCTGTCGCTCCTTGGGAATAATCGAATAAACGCAGGTACGACTAGAATCTGAAACAGGCGGGAATTTTGAAATCTGGCAAAGCATCGTTACATAAAAAAAAAACATTGATTTTAATTATTATCATAAATATAATCTCAATCTATATATATATACTTCAATGATCTATATATATACTTCAGTGAATTAAAAAAAAATATAAAAAATTATTACCAAGCCAAATCTTTTTTTGAAATCAAAAAGCCCGTCGACCAACTACAGCAATTATGTTTCGAAAATCTTTTAAAACTCTCCGAATATCGTACCTAGTAAACGTCGTTCCAACAGCGTGCGGCGTCGTATCAACGCGTCGATTGTGCGTCACGCGTCGTGCTCCGCAGTCACTTCCCCACGAGTGTACACCCATCGAGAGTGCTCTCAATCGTTGAGAATTCGGCTTAGGGAAACTTTACTACTTTCATAAGTAATACATACAGATATACCTATACGCACAGTAGACAGTTGACGTTACAAGCTTACGGCAAAGTCTCGCAGATGGCGCCGACGTTTGAATTTCTCGGGAACCCCCGTCGTTGGGGGGTTTTACTACCCTTAAGAAAAGTTACAACGGAGGATCATAAATGTATAGATAAAGACGAAGCGAAAAGAGAGAGTAAGTATCAAGTCTGTTTCAAGGAGATGTTTCGTATGTGGGGGCATAACGAGCCTACGCCAATGGATTCAACTCGAGCGGATGACTCATGCGATCTCGCAGCCTCCCCACGACAGGATCCCGTATCGTAGTCATACACAATAGAGAATAGTAAACGCAGTAAAGGTAACTCACATGGCCATGGCGGTGGATACGACTGTGGGATGAGGGTTGGTGGGCGAGGGGAGGGGAGTGGTGGATGAGAAGAGACGGAAATGGGAGAGAAAGAAAGGAAAGAGAGAGAGAGAGAGAGAGAGAGAGAGAGAGGCGAAAGGAGAGAATTGAAGGGCCGATGGGCACGTGGCGCGGTCTTCACCCCATATACATCTCTCATGGCTGCTGGACCAATTCCACCCCCCTCCTCCACCCGACGTCGATGGCGACGGTGGCGTCGACGTCGCCGTTACTTCCACCTAACCCTTGCTCATTTCCTTCTTTTTCCCTTTTTTTTTCTTTACATCCCTTATTTTTTTTCTTCTTTCATCCCCTTCCAAATCCTTTGGCACTTTCGTACTCCATTCCACGAGCACTTTCTCTTGGTCTCGACTTCCACAAATCATTCGTGGTAGGACTGAAAAAAATGCAATGTTCAATCACTGGATATGCGAGGGGCGCCTTTGGCAAGGGGTGTATGAGAAATGCGATCTATCCGGTTACCGAAATCTCGATTTGTTCCTTGTGCACGTGACCGATATACGATATAATGTAAAGATCGAAGAGTCCAAAAAAAATATATACAAAGTATCCTCGGTCTTTGTGTAAATGAATTTTTTTTTCGAATTCCAAAAACACGAAAAACTTGTTATAAAATATATTCGTATGTCCTAGCATAAAAAAAAAATCACCATACTTTAATACCGTTGTATAATTTCGCAGAGTGGAAATAAAATTTCGTTTCAATTTTCTAGAATATAGTTCGATTTTATGTCGCTGAAGATATTTTTAACGATTCGGTTCGCCATACGTTAAAATTTCATTTATTCTCTATCGCCGCTTTACGTTCAAGCTTGCCACATATTTCGATCGATAAGTTTCGTATTATCAAAATTTTTCCCTTTCTCCCAAACAAAAAAAAAACCGATACAGCAGTGTAATTACGCAACGAGTTGGTATCGTCCGAATCGCCGTGGAACAATGCGAATCGTGTTTAACGGCTGAGCAGCCTACTGCGGCGTGACGGTGAGGATCTTAATTAAACAATTACACCTAAATTGAGTAAATTCCCACCGAGATGCCCGCATGCTCGTTAAGAACCCCACTCGCACACACCTACTGCTTTCGAGGTAGCCTTCAACGTTTATAGGCTTTACGACCTTTAATAGACCCTAGATAGATGCCCACATGCATTCGGTAACCAGGTAATTTTTCTCTCGCACGTTCCGAACCCCTCAAATCTATTTCCACCAGGTTCATTCACCGGCTGAAATATCGTTTGACATCGCCAAGAAGTCATATCGATACAAAGGAAATCTGCAAGGTCCACTGGAGCCTAACCGAAATCGATAAAACCAATAGTTCCTCACAATCGTATCAATAAGAAAAAGATAAAAATACAAATTAAGCATAAAAATACATAATTAAATAATACCAACAAAATAAAGTTGAATATGAAAAATATCACGTAAAAAAATTACTATAGATTTTTAACAATAAAATAGCCACCTGTACGTCTCTCGCGCGACAACCTCCCTCGGTCTAGACTTTCCACACGAAGAGATTCAACGAGAATTCGGTATAAAAATTCAAATATAATTTTTAATACAAAACGTTTTTTTCTCATTCTCAAATTTCATCCCCCTAAAGAACAAAAATAAGCCTCGAACGGTATAGGTAACACGGTGCACCCAGTAAAATTGCATCGTGTGGCACCCGTGCACCCGTGAATATGTACACAGTGACGTATAAAAGTAAGGGTGGCTAAGGGGGCGAAGGAAGAGGAAGACAGTAGAGTCTACGGGGCCAGTACATATACCACCCCCTGGGAGCCAGTATTTAAACACGGGTATAGAGAAGGGTGGTGCGCGAGGGTAAAATCGGGTCCCCATTGTGCTCAGGTGTGAGGCGTGTGCAGGGATGGTAGCAGGGGTAGATTTGCACACGCGGCACGAGCCGCTCGACAAAGGGATGGAACAGATTGGAACCCATTCATTCGTTCGTTCGTTCTCTCTTTTTCCCTGTATTTGACTGGGAGCATCGAGAGGGGCCCAAAGGGGGCGCATACGAGCACGTATGGCGAGTAGATAGTCCTGGATACTTACGTGTAGACAGTTATGAGTAGCTAGTATGAGAGAGAGGGAGAATTCGGAAAATGAGTGAACCAGAGAAAGAGATGAGGAATGTACCTTCCCGAGAAAAACCCCCCCAAGATCCTTTTAGCAATCGGCAACGTTCGTCTCGCTACGTTATGTTCATGCATGTGTATATATATGTGTGTGTATATATGGAGATGGGGTAGAAGTGCGCGCGTGCATATAGGGGGTAGGTTATGTTGTTTCCGCCTGCGTGCGCATCTATTCAAGTTATTGCATTACTGGCTTAGCTTTGCTCCCCTAGGGCGAACCCCCTAGGTATCTAATATCTATCGACGCTCCTGATGCATTTTGCAGTGCACACCTTCCCAAAATGCGTAACCGCTATCCCTTTAAATCGCCATTATAGGGGGTTAAAGACTTGCCGCTTTGTACGGACTTTTCTACCTGTCAGTATGGTACATGTAGAAATGCGTGTAGAGTAAATAATGCACGTGTGTAGCTAAGTTTTTTTATTATTTTTATATTTAGTATTTTCTAGCGATATTTTGCCATTCTCGCGGGAGAGCTGTCAATGACAGTTCTCATGAGAATGACAGTTCGCTCGTGTGTAAACAGTGTCGGACGACCACGTGGACCGGCACGATCTGTCCTACGGACGTCCGTGGAATGTCTATGGAACGAAAGAGACGGCCGCTGGTCGTAGAAAATCTTGAGAATTTTATTTACCCGGGAAATTAAAGTTCGCCCGGGACGTAATGCGACACTCGACCAATCTAGAGATATGGCGGCGCTGTTGCCGTGACGATAAAGCAAACCAGCGTCCACGACCTTAATGTTTTATCGCTAGCGTTTTGTCTCTTTGATGACGTACGCAGGTGGACGTTCTTTTGAAATTATAATAATTATAATATTTACTTCGGAATGACTTTTCTTCCGAATGCTACTTATTACTTGTGAAAATGAAATTTTCCAAAAACATTTTTTAGACAAGTCTTTTATGGTGGTAGCGAATACTTTTTTTTTAAATATGATTTCGAGTAGCTCAGGATGTTCGTGTAAAATATTTTTACGACTTACGCGCTGTGACGTAATTTTTCTGTGACAAGGCGACTCCAGCTACCGATTCGGATAACGTTCTAAGTTTGTGGTTCGCTAAGAAATTCTCTCGATTTAGTTTAGGGAGGATTTGAGGGAAGGAATAAGAGTTACTGGCTATAAGGCTCTTGACCAATCAGAATTATTAGTTATTGAATTTTATTATTAGCAAAGTCAGTCTGTCTTGGGACACCGAAGGGGGTACCTCGAGCTGCCTCACGCTCTCGGGCTAATTATTTACAGTTTCTGTATCCGTGTTTCCTATACGCTACAGGAAGTTCTCGTTCGCGTAATTCTCGCGTTGCTTTCCCTGTATCCTGAAAATCCTATAGATTTTCTGCCTGCATTTCGGAGATGCAGTTTCCACCCGAGTGTCCCCTGGATGCAGTTCTCGGTCTTCCCGAATCAGCTGAACCAACTTCGGTGAGGACTCTCAATTTATTTATCGGTGAAGGGATTTCGATTTTACAGCTCCGATTCGTTCTGTCATTTGCTCTCTGTATTCCGCACTATTTACCTGACTAATGTACTAGAATAATTATTACTCCAGTTATTTCAATATACAAATAATCGGAACACAGTATGACACAACGAGCAGAGCCATCCGAAGTGTATCAGTGAATCAAACAGCTACGAATCAAATAAGTATGCCAAAGTCCACAGAAACAAATAGAAATGAAAAAGTCGTATAAAAATGTTGAAATTAATTTTCATCCCATCGAACTAGCTCAAAAAAATTTTTCTCTCGAAATCGTTTCCTCGCACCAAATGACTTTCATGCTCGAGACTCTTTCCCAAAAAGGAGTCTTATTCGTTTCAGAGAAGAGATGAGAGATTTCACTTTCAGAGGTTCTCATGGGACCTACCCTTATGCGATGCACACGCGCTCAAACTCCCCTGCACGTATACACGACCGTCCATGCTTTGTATATTGTTTCGACGTGCACGCAAGTGAGCGAACGAGCAGCCAGAACGACCGGCCTACCTAGAGAGCATAAAATCTGGCCCGCATACGGGCTCGAAATCGAAGGTGAGCACGTTTACAACCCCTAGGCTGCTGCCCATCTGGCGAACATAGCCTCGGGAGCAAAGGTATAAGTACACACTTTGACTGTGCGCTGCTGCACTCGGACTCTGAAGTGCGCGCTCCCTGTTCCACGTGCAATCTGTCCATACCGGGCAAACTAGAAACGTGGAACGTGGAACGTGATACCTGGCCAGATTCATACAGAATGAGAATAGGGCTTGTCGACTGGTGCGATCTCTTTTGAATTTCAAAAATAATCAATGGGGGTGTACTTTACCCTCACGACCCTACGACCATTTCGACCCATATACATATATATATATATATAAGGGATCTCTCGAAAAAATATACAAAAATCTCCATAAATATTTATTATAATACTCTAGAATTAATACAATACTTGTTATCAGTTTGTGTCACTACCCCTCCTCCCCCACTATTCTCCACCTTTTCATTTTCACGCATTCCTCCTCCCTTCGTTTATCCCGGACTTCGTCGAGCAGGAAAAAAGTTTTCAACCCTCGTTACGTCCACCCTCGTCCGTCCTTCTCAACTTTCGCTGATATTCCCCGCGCAAAGTCAAGACAAGACTAAGAGCAGTGCCGATAGTCAGGATGAGGGGGGGGGGGGGGGATGAAAAAAAAGAAAGGAGGTTCCGTTAAAAAAAGGAGTCCAACGAAAATCTCTAGACGCCCACGCGACCACTCGGTCTTACCTTTTGACAGATGAAAAACATTAATGGCGCCAACGTCTTCGAGCGTTTATCGACTCGCGAGGAACGGGAGCGAAGCGAGGAGTCACGGGTATTAAATTTGGAAAATAAAATCAGCCACCGGTACAGCACGCGATGCACGGTGTTCTAATTTTTTTTTTTTTCCAAATTTGAAAGATCAGTTACAATATTTTTTTGCGTACATCGACTCCCAAGATCGGACCGAGTAGTTTGATACTAAAAAACCTTCAGGCACCAATATTCACTCGTAACGACCTCTACCGTATCCACACTTGACCCCCAATGAACCTGACCGAGTCTCGATCTAATTTTTCCACTTCGAAGTAAATCCTCAGCCACGATTCCCTTATAGCCAAAAATTAAATTCTCTCCCTCCCATAAGTTAATTCGTACAGTCCACCCCACCGTCTACCATAACCGGTAGCCTAACTTTAATAATACGAGTCTCAAATGTACTTAGGGTCAAAGGGCAAATATTTGCCGCCTTACAGTTCCGCCTCGCGATCCTCCTCTCCTACTGTTTGTTGTTTCAGGATCGACGAAAAGTACGAAAAGACATGACCTCTGACTTTACCCATTTTTACTATCAGTCGTTCGTAGTTCACTATGAGTAATCCCGTGGGCTATACATAGTGTACGTAAAATAAATAACCATTGCGTGCAGGTTAGTCGAGGTCCGAAGGACCAGGGTACCCGGGACTCAAGAAACGAGTCATGTACCCGTATAAATATTCTTATCGGGAGCTACACGTCGAACAGTGGTAAAACGATAAGTGCTCAAACGACTATTTACTCGAGATGAGCAGAGGAACTCTTTGTCGATCGACTTAAAATTTTCTCATTGCAAATCTAACCGGTCCCTTTTGCTACCAAAGCCGGACATGGTTCCTTCTCCTGGGTCTCCATGCTGAAAGAGTGACTGCTCGGTGTGTGTCATCCATGAGATATACCTATGGCGCATCTGCGTGCTTCGGTGTGAATGCGCCTGCAGGGGAAGAGGAGAGCGAAAGAGTGAGATGCAGAGTGGGAGAGAGGAGAAGGCGCAAGTGGCGCACACATGGTGCACAGTTGTTCGAGAGGTCAGGTTTTTGTTCGAGAATTTTCTGTTTTACGGATCCGGCCAGGTTTCTGGACCACCGTATATACTTATACGATTTACGTAATACGTATGTGGGTATGGGTGGGTTTGAGAAATTTTTTCAAGTTTCGTCACGGGGCTTTGCGCGTACCTGAGGTCAGAGGTCAGAGTACAGTACGCTTAGCTGGAAGATAAATGCTTGTGGAAAGATTAGGTAGAATTTTGATAAACTTTGTATTATTATTATTATTTTTGGATAAGAGGAAATTTTGAGAATCGAGCGTTAAATTAATTTCAGTTCGAATATATATGTAGGTCTTCTCTATATTACTCTTTCCGATGATGGCTAAATCATCGAGTCTCTTGTATATATATGTATATACTTATCGCTGACAGACTTGAGAAAACTTTGAAACGATGGTGGTCAAAGGGTAAACGATACTGTAATTATACTTTCTTTCTCTCTCTCTCTCTCTCTCTCTCTCTCTCTCTCTCTCTCTCTCTCTCTCTCTCTCTCTCTCTCTCTCTCTCTCTCTCCCGGTAGTTTCCCATTAACATAATTATCATTGCGCGCCTAGATTTATTACTCAGCATCTGCCAACTTGCTCGGCTTACGGACAAACTTTAGAGTTTTATGGTCAACCGTTCCTACCTTTACTTTTTGGCAAGTCTCGCGCTACCGTATAGGTCTATCCGGTGCCCGATATCGCGTACTATTTTAACTTCGAAAAAATTACCCAGACGCCAGAAGAAGACCCAGTTTTCACGTACGATTAAATAAGATTGAGAATTCAAGATGGAGTCTGAATTTTTTGTTTCCAACGTACACAAAATACACTGAAATTATTTGAACGCGCGATCGGTATATCTATAGCGATCGTTCGTCACTTTAATATCGTGTCTCGTCCCTCTCTTGAGAAATCATCGAGTTATCTTGAAGACGTCGAGATATTCCGGAGGTTCCTACAGAAGAATCCATAGACTCGAATCTCCCATAAAAGTTCTATCTTATCCATATCGGAAAGCGACTAAGCGCCACTGCGTACCCAGAGAACGTTAAAGTTTTTGATAACCATAAATTCTGCGTGGATGATGATATCAATACGCTTTTTAAAATACGTGCTATTATCCATACATATAGTCGCAGACTCCATCTGGACCAGTAAAAGGAACGAGATCTCCTCTTGGTGTCCAGTTAATTAAAATTGCTCGAAAAAATATATATTCATACTTTATATCCTGTTTACGGATGTTCCTATACGTATTATATATATACATATACATATATATATACATATATATATATATTTATGTTCATCCCCTCGTCGCAGCGAAAGGACTTTACACTTGCGAATAACGCGTATTCGTTGTTATTATCGTTATATATACATAAACACGTCATACCTACGCCGCTGATTCACGTCTCTATTGTACTGCACGAGGAGAGAGAAATCGTGCAGTCGGTCGTTGTCTCGAAGTTCAGACGCGACACCGGTGCGCGTCCGAGATAAAGAAACACAGTTGCGAATCACGCCGCGGCGGCGCCTAATGGGCGGCAACAAAAAGGGGGTAACTCGTTGCGCCGGGGAACTACTGGGGGAAGGGGAGAAAAAAAAAAGAAAAGGGGAGTCAGGAGGCAGGGGCGAGTAAAGTTTTCCCCAGTTGGGGATGAAAAATCCCCACCTGGACAAGGATATCCCCACCGGCAGAGGTTCGGCTGCGCTCGTACAATTTCGGCTGTTCTCGGGACCGTCCGTCGCGTCATCCGTAACGAACCCGCCAGCCGCCGGCGACTAGTGCGCTGCTATCAGAATTCAGGGCCGTACGCAGTCACCGTAGTACCCTTGCTTTTAGGTTGCTAAGAAAAAATTTGAATTTTTTTTTTTTTTTTTTTTTCGTTTCTTTCGAGTTCACCTCCGCTGCCCTGTCTCCGTGGTGACTCTTCGGTATTCTTTCAACATATTTCGTCATCGTTCAGGACGACGTGGCGCGACGAGACTGCCCGAGGTGATTGTCGCTGTTAAATGCTTCGGGGAGTCGAGTCTCGGTCTCTCACCGCCCATTGGTCGTCCGCATTCATCTTGGATGTTGTTCCCGAGGCACATTGTTTCGAGACGTTGCCTCCGTTCATTCACTAATTCACGGGCAGCTGCATACTAATAATAGTGTACCGCGCGAGGCGCCCTTACGAGACCCTTGAAACCAGCTAGGCCTATGGGTAGAGATCGATTCGAATTTTCAAACAGTCTAGTTTTTCGAATTTGGGTTGTGGCATTAACGAGTACGTAAAGGAGAAGAAGTACGTTACATACGTATCGACGTGAACAAAATTTTACCATAGAGAAACCCGGTGACCTCTCAACCCCTCACGCCTTATAAATAGTGTCCGCGCGTGTTAACGATACGTCGGACGAGAATGAAATATATCTTTGCTCTCGATGAGATACGACTGTTGCGCTGATATAATGAATATGTATACATATACGCTGTTTGAATCTATGGTGTCGCGCTAATAACGAGGAACGTTAATAAGCACGGTGTGTTGCGTTGCTGTATTGTCGTCATTGGCTGTTTACTGTTGTTATTATATTACTACACAACGTGGCTGTAACTAAGACGGCGAGTGGAAGATTTTACGAAGATAAATATCTCTCTCTCTCTCTCTCTCTCTCTCTCTCTCACACACACACCATCCTACCTACCTACCTATCCACCTCTCTCTGGCGAACACGATCTCGCGGTTTCTACAAGCTACCACGTATATACGAAAAGCGTATAAGAAGCTGAGTTAATGCCTTTTCTAGACACCCCAGCTTTCAGGGGGTAGGTACGCGGTAGCTAGTAATAATTTTTTTGTGGGGAAAAAAAAATACAAAAGGTCTCATTTATTCGTCGATGCGTCCTGAAGGAACGAGACGCGTGCGGTCGTATTAGGTACAGGGATGTGTACTGTACTCGGTTGGTTGGAATAAATTTCTACCGTGTGACGTGCGACAGTGCCTTGCGGCGAACGCAAACAAGGCTTGGACCCAGACGGCATAATGATTTTCGAAACCCAGATTAGCGATATTGTAGAGTACGCGGAGGCTAGCCGGGGAATTCGTGGATCGATGTGAAAAGAAGGAATTCGGAACACGACCGGAGTAACGTCGGTCTAGGTATATTTAGAGAGTTTGATGTAACATACAAATTTAGAGTGAAGTGTCGAAGGGGAATTAAACATTTCGAGTTTACTTGGCTGCGTTATTGGGATAACCCATCGTATCGCTGCCGTCGACCGCACGACCGTTTGTCCTTACTCTCGTTATCGAAGATATGACGCGAACGTATCTAAGCTTCCGTTATTAAAGTACATCCTGACATTGAAATCTCGATAGTCGGAATTTTAACCAGGAGTACACGAGTCTTTTAAAGCAAGGTTGTATCTCTCGCCCGAAAAGATATCAGTTTCCGGTGACACATGGGAGCGCGATAAGAGCGAAATTTTTACGCGTTAAATTTAAATGGATTTTACGTAGAAACTCGTAGTACGGAGATGAAGTTTCGCGTTCTCCTTCCTGAGAGGAAAACTCGAAATTTTACACTGCCGAAAGGGCATTGTAACGTATCCAGGACAGGTGCTGGTGTCCAAAAGATAGAAACGTCCACGTGGACTGCAGGGTCCCAGGAGTCACAGTTACGTCCCTGGTCTTGATTGCGCTCTCACGCACACGCGGGAACCCAGGTAGGGGATGTGGCGACGTTACGGAGTGGCCAGAGTTTCCTCGCAAGAGAAAGAGAGTCGAGCTTAAGAGTCAGTGTGGGGGAGTAGGGAAAGGGGCGAGGGGGGGGGGGGGCGGGGGGGGGGTGGGGGCCCCCCCCCCCCCTACCCACCGATTCTACCGGACAACCGATCGGTCCAGTCTTTCGGCCTGCCGGACCGGCCTGCTTTACTGGCAATGAGATCGCTGCAGGAGAGGTCATGGGTGGCCGAGGAGAAGTTTGGTTGGAAGGAGAGACTGTGGATCGTAGAAGTGGTGGGGAGAAGGTGGGAGCAGTGGGGAGATTCGGGAGGGGCGGCAACGAAGCGTGGGAGGCCGACTGTGAGTGAGTGAGGGAGAGAGAGGGAGAGTGAGAGAGAGACAGCAAGAGCAAGAGAGAAGGAGAGAGAGAAGCATGGGGGCGGTGGCTGCCGCTGCGGCCGCCATCACCATCCATCCTATCCTATAGCACGCGCAGTCCCAATCTGTCTCTATGTGTGTTAGTTAGAACGGACGGTACTACTCTTAGCTGGTAGTACTCCGATATTCCGCCTGCCTGCCATGCCCTAGCACCGACTTTCCTTTCGTTCCTTCTTCTCTCTTCCTTTTTCCATTCTTCGTTCTTTCCATCCGCGAGATCTTCGCGTGCCACCCGTCTCCCTCGAACGTGTGGACCGTTTCGTAAACGTGTGCGAAAGTGTTCGTGCTCCGATCCGCGATGTCCTGGACTCGCCTTTAATAATTATATATATATGTACAAATATATATATACATGTATATAGGTATACGTACATACGCAACATTCTAAGATATATACTTTGTTATGTGGTGGATGGAATCTTCGTTGAACAACGATTTCGCCGAGTGGAGAAATATCTCGTCCATTTAACGTGTCTCGCGTGTGTCGTTCGTGCTTCTGGTGGCTTTGTGTGCTTCCAGTGAGTCGATGCATTTCGTAGCTGGTCCAAAAGAGTTCCCCGTTGTCTCTGGGCTCTCGAATTAAGTGCGCGAGTTCATTGTCATCGCAACGAAAATCTCTCATCGAGCTACAACTCGTCGTTCGCGGCTTGACGACCGCGACGCCGTCGTCGTCGTCGCGACAGTCAACATCTCTCGCGGCATCGTCCACCACCCACGGAATATCCACCCATCCGCCGATACGCTCGTGGACCATCCTCCCTTTGGATCAGAATCCTCTTTCTCTCTCTCTCTTTCTCCTCCCCGATTCCCTCCTGGTCCAGCTAGCTCAAGTCAACCAGTCAGTCGGCCACCTTATCCTTCGTTTTTCCGCTACACCCACGTTCTCACTTGTCTCTCTTTTCTCGTGCGACGCCTCGAATCACCCTCCTCCTCCTCCTCCTCCTCCCTCCTCCTCCTCCCTCCCGCCGCCCCTCATTGCCATAACCCGAACCCACGGTCGAGACCGTGAGCGACGTGAATCCGTGACGACAGTCGAAACTCCAAGAAGGTGCCAGTCTGTACCCCCTCCCGCCTCCGCCCACCGACAGACAGTCATCCCAGCCACCCTGCTCCCGACGCCACGCTCTTTCTTTCAATCTTTCTCTGGCCCGCTCCTCTCTCTTTCTTTCTCTCTCTGTCTCTCTCTCTCTCTCTCTCTCTCTCTCTTTCTCTCTCTTTCTCTCTCTCTCTTTCTCCCTGATTCTCCCCTCCGTAGCTCCCCTCATACCCCGACGCACACCTCGTGCGCCCAATCCTCCCGTCGTGAACGATACTGGCGTCAGGTCGACCGATGTGACTCTGATCATCAGCCGTGGTTACCCGTGAAACTGGTCCAATCCTTCGGCCGCGTCCTCTTTCTCTCCTTTCCTCTTTACCTCCATCTCCTCTGTATCCTCATCGTCATCGTCCCTGTCACAGAGTCATATCGCAGCCTCCTTGCTCCCCTTGGCACCCCTCTCGCTCCTATTCGTGTCCCTCTTCGGTCTCGTTTCGTGGTGATAATAAGTTGCGTGTTCACCTCGGTACGTGGCGCTTGGCGTCTCAATTCGCGGTGCAGCCGCAAAACGGGTCGGACCTTAAGGGAGGAAGTCCTCGGGTGACGGCGCGACGACGTGACGCGATAAAGCAGAAGAGTGAACCGAGCGCGTGGCCGAACGCGGGCTTCGCGCATACGTCGAGTGTTTAAACGTGGCTGTTTGATGTTTGCGCCTCGCAGCGCTTCTGCGATTTGCCTTTACGATCCGAGCAAGATCAGCCAGCGCGACGCGACGACGTTCACCGTGAAGAAACGGACTACGTCGCGGAGGCTCCACGTTTCTACGTCTTCTCCTCCTCGGGACGACGCCACCACATCGTCTTGTTTACAAGCTCAGTCGCGGTCTGAGCTGGCTAAGTCCCGTATACCGTCCCAGGATCATCGTGGACGGCGAGGATGCCCCAGCCCTAGGACACCACGAGTACCGAACATCAACCTAGCACCCTGCCGACGTCCCGACGGCGAGCGGGACAGCGAGCGCGACGTCCTGCGCTCCTGCTCGACGCGCGTCCTTCGTCCTCGTCCTCGTCCTCGTCATCCTCCGGCCGCACTCGGCGTGCACCACGCACGAGGAACGCGGATCACGCGAATATGAGCATGACTCTCGTCCGCAACGCGTTCAAAGGTGCGTTTAATCATTTATTTACTATCTTATTTTTATTCTCTCAAAATCGGCAAAACCTCCTCCCGATCCTCCTGTCGACTTGATCCTCCATCCGGTGCCTTTGCGCTTGTATCCTGATCATCCGGCTGGGAGTCTGGTCCATGTTACTCCTCACGGAAACACGATAAATTAACCGATAATCCTGCCTCGTCGTGATTCACGGGGCCGGAATCTCGCGTGTGGCTCGGACACGTGGTGATTTCGTGTCGCCAAATACGTTGCGTGCTTCACCTATGTGGCTACGGTGATTCTGGCTGCGCAGGTCCGGTGCATTCCATCGTTCTGGAACGTTAAATTCCACGCTAGCTCACGTAAGTTCATCCAGGTTCCACCTAGTCGTCCTCCCGTTGACCTACCTGGAACGTAGTCGTGTCATCCAGATTACCCGTTCGTCAATCCGGATATCCAGCGTTCGTCTCTGTCGGACATTAATACTCGACATCGAGCAGCCATCGGATCCGATCGAAATCAAACAAGGTATTTCACGCTGTCCGCCGTCCCGAGATATTATTAACGTTTATCGCTCTTGAAATTTTTGATCGTACCTCAAGGCGCGACCGAGCGTCGCCGAGAGACGCTTTATATACGCTTCCTTTATTTCGTCTCGGATTAAAGGTGCTCGAGCGGGAGCCTAAGCTCGCTTTATTACTTTCTCGTAAGCGCAAAAGATCGGGAAGTCTAGACGCATCCCTGGAATTAACGGCAGTTCCACACTGCGTATAGTTATTTCTGCACGTTTCCGTGCTGTTGGGTACACAGTGCATACCTCTAACGTACATAACCTATAACTTATGTCGTTTACACGTTCTATGGTACGTTCGGTGTAAACAGGATTGACATCGGTGTATATTACCTATGCCCTGTCAATTCTAACTTTACAAAATTTTATTACGTCACTTCTCTCGTCCCGACGAATTTCCCTTCGAATTTTCTTCTCTCCGTCATTGTTTGATTATTTTCAGCGTTCTTTTATACCTGCGACGTTATACGAGTGACTTTACGACTCTACAAATGTCCAATGTAGGTTATGCACGATTTCGTACCGCTACTTTAAAGTCTCTCTCGGTGTTGTAATGTCACTGCCGGCTGTATCGTCGTTTCCGTTACGCGTGGGACGATTTCCGCAGAAACTGTTCGATCTTATAAATAAATCCGTGGCGCGCGCGGTGCGCGCAGGAACAAAACCTGGCAAACACACGGCGGTCCTTTCTTTGTTTGGCATGTGTTCACCGCGTGCTTCCCGAGTACACTAGGTGGCTTCGCCCGTCGAGGATCGTGATGCCTGATGCACACGATGCGTTGGGAATATAGCGTCAGGCGTAGGTATACATATGCGCATTCACTCGACTGTGGATACTTTTTGCGTGACAGTCGAATGTTGAGCGTCGATATAAAAATTTCGTCGCTTCGAGATATCGAGTGCATTGCTTTAGATATGTATACGTGAGAAGTTAATGGATCTGAGAAAATATAAAATGTCGGGAGATTTTTTTTTTTTTTTCACTAGGAAACGTATATTTTTTATAAACTTCACGCCGAAGCATACGAACGTGAATATTTTTAACGTCGATTCGGTTTGGCTATATATTCTTTACTCTTCGTACGATTTATTGTTTATGGACTTTCTTGTTTACGTTCGACCGAGCTGCGTTATGCGAGCGACGTAAAGATATTCGTACTCTCTTTGTTTCGGGTTTGCGGAGTCACGAGGAAAACGGGCTTGACGGAGTTACCGACCGAGTTAACGCGGTGTGTTAATTACATCGTGTTTACACGGTCGCTCGTATGAAAAATCGCGGGAATTTCGAATTGATTTCTTCGCGTAAATTACAATATCGTGTATGGTGTAGACGTGTATTTTTTTTTACATTAAGATAACGACTGTGCACGCGGTAATGCGTGTAGCGAGTGAAATTGAATTATTTTTTAATTTTAGGGAAATTTTTTAGAACGATGACGCTCTCGTACTTGATCTATAATAATTTGAAGTGTGCGATCGATAGATCTTATGGTCAACGTGGATCCTTCATTTTTATTCTTCTTAGAAATTCATCGATGAAGATCGATGATCCTCGAGAAGCTCGTGGTCGCGCTTACACGTGAGATTTATTGTCAGGGAAATGGCTAACCGTTCGTCATGAATAACTTTCTGGCGAGATTCGCGGATTCGTTGCTTCGGGAGCTTCGGAGCTGCGAAGCTTTTATCGATCACTTACTAATGACGACTTTGCGCGAAATTTTCATTCGATTTAATATTTACTTGTAAATTTGGTGTCAACGAGAACCAATTCTATGGCGCGCATGTTTTTTACAATAAAAATTATCATTTTATCGTTTCTCTGTTTCGAAATGAAAATCAGTGATGATAAATGATTTTTTTATGTATTTATATTTAATGCAATTTTTTTTTTCACAATTAATTGTCCTTCCGTAACGGTCAAATTATTGGAATATGTTGTATACTTGATTTGAAAAAAAATTCATAAATTTTATATCGCAATTTGACTTTTTCTCGCGTGTAAAAAGTTTTTTAACTATCGAAATTTTTTGTTGCTGTTTACATCGTTGTGAAATTTTTATCGATATTAATTTTAGGTCATTCGTTATTTATGCAGCGTTATTCAATATGTTACGTGATGATTGTTCTTATCTCGGTATTTTCAAGCAGGGATGGGGAGATCGTGCTCGCGATCCAGTACGAGAATAATCTAAGCATCGACTTTCTTATTAATATTTAATGTTGAAAGATCGGAAAATGCTTGCTCGGTTATATCTCGTCACGGCGCTGAAATAGAAATGATCTACGGGGTCGGAACTCGGAATGGCGAATCGCTTGGAAATTTATTGTCAAAGAATATATGAGGATTTTTCAAAAACATTGTCCTAGTTGATATCCAGAATTTTATCAAATTTTTCGATATTTTATGTAATCGGAAGAACAAAACATTTTGACTTTATCCAGATTTCTTTTATTATCTCCAAAATTTTACTTGAACGTCACCCAATCCATAGGTATGCAATTAATTTAATTAATGATTTTTAATCGTGGAAATCCGTAAATTCTGCCTTAAGAAGCGATATGAATTTTAACGTGATAGAATTAAGAAATTTTTTTTCATTTTATTATAAAATCCTATTTCGGGTCGGAATCGCGGATCAATGCTTTTTCGCAATAACGTATCTGCCCGACTTGTTCGTATCGGAAAATGTCGTAATCAATTGAAAGTAAACAAGATGATAATAAAAATCGATGAAGATCACCGATTTTACACGGACTATTTAGATCGCCGTATTTATCGCCATATGCAGACGTATCTACGTGTTAAAGGGGAATGTTGCACTTATCGCTCTATCGTGCGATACGGCGCTCTGAATATTCCGATGCTTTTCGTGTTTATGCTTTCATCTTATCTTTCGACTTAGACGTCACTTCGAGGTTAGAGCTAGTGTTTTCGATAGAATCGCATGGTCCGAGTAGTGTTTTAGAATGATCGATGGAAGATGCTGAAGTATCTTCCTCTATTCTATTTCTTAACTTTTTCTCTCAACCACATACCCCTTCGATCCTTGAAGTTTCCCGAAGCGCAAGTTCAAGTTTGACTTTAAGCAACGTTTTATGTTTATTTGAGAAGCGTCGAGACGCCGCAGTCAGACGCTGCGAGAATTTCGTTACAATTTTCTTGGGACATTCCGCGGAAATTTCACCCGTCCGTACAAAAATGTCCATACTCAAAGGACATTGAAGATTCACCATATTGTCTATATCAACGATCTAAATTATAATAAATTAAAAAAATATTTTCGACATATAAAACAAATAACTCGCACGTGACGAGACTCCAGCTTGCGATTCGTCAATGGCAAAATCCTAGAAACGCGTTATACGTTCGCCAGCAATAAATCGAAACGATGATGGATGCCAATGAGCAAAAACCATTGGAATTCCTCGGAGAGCCGAAAGCCGCTGGTGGCCCCGAGGCTCACGATTTGGTCGATAGCGAAAGATTGACCAGAGCCCGAAGGATTGATTGAACTCCAAAGATAATATTCGACGGGTATATAAACGTAGAACTGCGAGGACGTCGAGAAACGGTAGACGAATAAACGTCGAACCGGTTAACACTCGGACATGCCAGCCGCGCCCTATCAAGCTCAATGACCTCACCGAGAAATCATTTACTTCGCGCGGCACAGATCACCCGTGGCATCTTCTCCCTAAGGGCAACGTGCGTTAGGTGCGAAACTTCATTTACAATTCAATACGTTTCGCCTATCCCGACGTAAGCTCGTGTCGAAATTTTTCTCGAGTTTTCCATAACCACCGGTTGGAAAATCGAGTCGCTCCTTTGATACGCGCCTTGATACGTAAACCGATCGAAGTACCTGCGAGCAGATCCTTGATATAGTTTCATAATATTGATAACAATAACAAAGCATATCCAACTCGATTTTCATTGGCTCGATGAAAAATTTTTATCGTCCCACTAAAAAGTCTTGGTTATAATAATGATTGAATACGTCAAAAAAAAAATTGCTAAAAAATTTTTTTTTTCTCCTCAATAGTACCAATTCATAATCAGTACGGTTAAGAGAGGGTCAAGTGTACTTTTACATGTTGACGCTAGCGACTTTTGAACGTCGTACTATTCATTTTGATCCAGCATCCATAGTATCGTTCAACGGAGCAACTGGGAGCGACCGTAATACATTCTACTGGCTGAAAGGACTCGTGATCTGTATTAGTGGTGGGGAGAAGTGAGGAATAGGTAGGGAGGAAGTGGGGGAACTGGTGAGGATGGTTAGAGGTGAGTAGGTGGGGGGAGGGAGGGGGGGGGTACACGCATACAAACATATTTGACACACGCACCTCGTGCTGCATCCTGATTGGTCGGTTTGGTGCGCGTTATCCGGCTGCCGATAAGCAAGCCTTCCAGGAAACACGTCTCTCGAAATCCCTCGTGTTTACCACCTATGGCCCGATTATACTTGCTGTTTGTAATTTTCTGTATTCCATTGACGTCATACGAAGAATATTTTACTTTGATATGTTCGAAGGGAATGTATGATGAAAATCGTCATCTGTGCCAATGTCGCTGACCTGCTGACTGATACCATTACTTTTCCTTCTTCGCTTCCTTGCTCGTCGGAGGTTGTGTCAGCGATATCAGGAACGATGCTGTGTTCGTGAGTTTCGATTGGTCGAGACCTCCGGCGATCACTGAAGCTGCGTACCGATTGGTCCAAGACAGTCACGTGATCACGGTAGCCATCCAATGGGTCCGTAGCTCGTTCTTTCGATAAAGACAAGGTATCACGTTGGTCGGTGGTCGGTGGTCGGTGGTTACTCCGGTTCACCGGGCGACCTAATTTACTAGTATGTGGAAATTAGTTTCGTTTAACTTGAAATTTATAAAGATAATGGTTGCCTGAATTTGGTTCTTTGAAAAAAAAAAATATTTTATTCTACAATTCGTAAAACATTAAGGTTTTGTCTTTACGCATGCTGTACGTTGGGTCTCGTATGAAATGAAAAGTGTCCAAGTCCATCTGGAGTATCGTCTTTCGGAACAGCTGCGTATTTACGAAAAAGGTTGTGCCAGGTTCGAGGATGGTTGCAGGCGAAATGGCTACCACCTGAAAAATTTGAGGCTTCCCAGAAATGTCGTTTCTTTGTCCTCTCGAAGTACGTCCATTCGTAATATCAGGCTGCGTCACTTCGCACTGCGGATGTTTGCTGGATCGAGATTTCGCTTAATCTGACTATTGGTATATCACTTGATTTGTTTATCACGAATGTTCGCTGCGCCTGACTGCGTGAATCGAGTAAAAAGCATGACTAGGTGTAAGCATTGGGTATATGTGAGAACGTAGAGACGCACGAGACGTACGAAAGACCAGCAATAAGAGGTCGCGCCTTTGACCTGGTTCGGCGTCTTATCGGCGTAGACGCTGGATAAGGTTCGTTAATAGAAAGAGCCAGTCGACCAAGTTCGGTGAGAAAAATTTGTGGCTTCCGTTCGTCCCATGTCAATTAATTGCGATCGCGCACGTGCTACGTGCTTGCGCAACTCCCGGCTGTAGATCCGCCCTCGTAAATTTTCTTACTTCGAGTCGCTGGCGAATTTCGAAAAGACGACGCGGAGAAGTTTCTCGGGTCGCGCGCGTGCGTCACATACGAATTCATTGACGATCAAACGAGTATGTGACTGTGTGTAAATTTTGAAAAAAAAAAATGTCTGTAAAAAAGGAACAAACAATTTTTTGTAATTGACATCGTTCGACTCTCTGCTCACGGAGAGACGAATCGTCTCGTAAACGAAGTAAGTCGTATCCGTGACCGTTCGATTAAATGAAAATTAAATGACCGGCTTTTCCATATGGTAATCGGCTAAGCGAATCGCGTGCCATTTAAATTCCCCGCGTCGACAATGGAACCGAAAAGTTATGCAGGGTTGAACGACCGCGCCATGTGCCACTTTTATCGAGCCACCCCGTGCATTGACATACGCGTCGGGTCCCCGAGAACGAACAATGCTTAGAGATTTGCTGTGAACCCCCTTTATCACCCCTCGTATTTCGGCAGTCAAAGCCAGAGAGACCCCAATTGAAACGGCCGAGGCAGGAGGGTTGCAACGAAAAATCAGCCACTTTTCGACTTCCCTGTACCGCTTCCCTTACCTGCAATGGCTACTGCTGGTCCTGACCACAATGTTACAGTCGTAAAATTCATACCGGGTCCAGGACTATTTCGATCTCAGCCAGGATACGTAGACGCAGTATATTCAGCGTGTGCATAAAAGCCAGGAGCTTTTTACGCAATGTCTTACGCAAGACTATCGACGTATCCTCCCTCTTATGCAAATGACCCCAAGTCCCAGATAGTCCTAGGCTATGAGGTTGCCGTACTGAAATCAGTACCAAGTAGCGCCGACGTGTCTGGCTCCAGGGATTCCGGTCCAGGGAGGCCTCCCTGGTCGAAGAGCAAAGCCTCCGATTCAGTTTGCTAAAAGGATTTCTTTTGTGGCGTCAGGGTGCAGCGAGGACGAGACAGGTGCCGATGCAGAGGTGGCTGGTGGCGGTGGAGGTGGCGGAGGTGGTGGAGGCGGCGGCGGAGACGGAGATGGGGCATCGGCCAAGCAGGGAGAACGATGCCCCCAGTGTGGCATCCTTTGTCGAAACTTGCACGCCCTGCAGCTCCATCTCGAAGACATCCACAAGACGTCCTACTCCATCGACAAGCACGACCTAGGCGCTCAGTTCTCCCAAGTCGTAAGTATCAGGCTTATCAGGGTTCAGCAAAGTCTTTGTGTCTTTGGGAAGACCTTACGACCCCGTGTCTAGAGTACGTAGAGAGAAAGAGAGCGAGAGAGAGAGAGAGGGAGAGAGAGAGAGAGAGAGCTTGGCGCTCTTGCTGGATGAGACTGGCCAAGGATGCTGATGAAAAGGGAGCGGAGGAGGAGATTGAAAAAAACAGAAGGATGCATCACGCTACCGTTATATTATTTGACAGTGGAACTTGGGAGCTTTACCAGCTCACCAGAAACATCCTAGCCCCTTTGTGTCTCTGGTCTTTTAACGATTTTACTTTCAAGACCTCAGCCGCCTGCCATCAGTGGCTACCTAGAATATATGTGGAAATTTATCCACCGTTTTTCACTTTTTTTTTATTTCTGTGTTTTTTTTTCTTTTCTTCATAGTCTTGCAAGGTCTGCAGCAAAACTTTCGCCAACGTGTACAGATTGCAGAGGCACATGATCAGCCACGACGAGAGCGCCGTACTCAGGAAATTTAAATGTCCCCACTGCGAAAAGGCCTTCAAATTCAAACATCACCTTAAGGTAAAGATCGATTAATGTTATAATACGTTTTTTTTTATCTATAATTTTTTCTTTATATATACAACCTATCTTTCACCTTTTCGATTTCGTGGAACGAAAAGGAGACCTTTAACGTGCATTCATCATTTCAGGAACACCTACGCATTCACAGCGGAGAAAAGCCATTCCAATGCAACAATTGCGGTAAACGATTTTCCCATTCGGGTTCCTACTCGAGTCATATGACTTCGAAAAAGTGCTTGATAGTTAACCTGAAGAAGTCCAGGCAAAGCACAATCGGCAACGTCGACAGAGCAGCCAAGAAGTCCCAGCAGCCATTGCAATCTCGTCGTGACGTTGATCTCCTAGTGGCGAACAATAATACTTTTCTCCCTATTCTACCGAAACTGTCTCCCTCCGACTATCAAGATCTTCAGCAAAACGGCGGAGGTAACGTTGCCATGTCTCAAACTTTAGCCGATCATCAGAAACGTAGATTAAATCGCGCGGCAATTCGAAATTTAATCGTTGCTTTCCGAGTAAACAATGTAAACAGCGAATTTGAGGTTTTTAAATTTTTCTTTCGTTCCGCATACCAAAGCCACATATAGTACGAAAGACGGAAGCAGATACTAACCTTTGAATGGAGACCGATAGATAAGGCTCTATCATTGTTTTCCGAAGTTTTAAAACTTCCTGTCGGCACTAGCTTTATTTTCTCTCGACACGCACAAGACGAACTCACGAGACTCTTGGCAGAGTCGTATTTCGCGGGATAACCGAATCAACTCTCGTTTCCTCGTCTCGTACCGATAACCTCGTACGAGAAAAATTCTCCTTCTATTATTCGTATCGTGAAGTTATAAATATTGTTCAGTGGTAGACGTATACGTTATACATTAATTCCATATACATATATACTATAATGTGGTCAGTAACGTTCAGACTATTTATTGTGTCTTCAGGAATCTACGATATGCCGACTCTACTACCTCAGATGATAGGATTCTCAAGCTACTTCCTGCAGTCCTCCCTGGGAAAGATTCTAAATCAACTGCAGTCGAAGAGACGCGACGAAGTGGCTGAACAGTTTGAAACAAAGCGCGAAACAATGAGTCCCTCGACGGCGGATTCCGAAGGTACAGAAGGAACGGAAGGGAAGGAGTCACCGGGCCCAGCGGACTCGCAAGGCCTGGACGGGGTCCGTCGTATCCTGGAAACCGTAAACACTACGGTGACCAAGCAATTGCTCGAGGCCAACGTCAGAAAGTTGGCTTCGTCGCCGGCGACGATAAAGCGAGAATACGACGAGGATTATCAGGTTAGCTCAGTGAATGTGAATGGCAGCTGTCATATAGGAAATCGGAATACCCTTTCGCGTGTAAACACTTTCATTTTCTTTGTCTCATTTCATCAGGATCAGGATAGCGAAATGTCTAGCGAAGTGACGCACTATCCGGACTGGCCGGCGACGGATCAATACGATTCGCAGAGCGAAGGTCTAGCCGCGAAACTTGAGGACGCCAATCAGACGCCGATGCCCGGCAGGAAGAGTTGCAAGAGAAAGGCGGATCTGGAAACGATGGTAGAGACTTCCGAGGCGGATACCGATGACGAGGACGAGGGTAGCCAACTGCAAGGTGACTCTGGAAGAAAAGTTAGGGCCAGGTCGCTAATTGATGACGCCCAATTAGCTGTTCTCAAGGGTTACTACGCGATCAATCCTCGTCCTAAGAAGGAAGAGATTACCATGATTGCTAATTACATTAACTTTCCTACACGTGTCGTTCAGGTACGCGTACGTTGGAGTGACTAATGTCAGATCCTCTTGATAAGTTTTTCTTTTCTTTGATGTTTCTTATTTTTACGTACTCGTGCGATGCATCTTTTTAACAGTCTAACGTACCGTTTGTCCAGGTCTGGTTTCAAAATTCCCGCGCAAGGGACCGCAGAGAATCCAGGATGCCAGCTCTGGTACCCTTACCGATCTCTGGGTGTCAGACGATCGTCGAACAGCCACTGGATCTTTCAAAAAAGGAGCTGAGTATCTCGGTGGTCAAGGACAGTGATACCTCTAGTAGAAACACTGCCTCTCCCTTTGGTCCGAAGGAGGAGAATCCGGTACTGCCAATACCGGAAGCCGATGACCTTGAAGACTCTCCCTTGGTCATTGACGAAGAGACGACTGATTCTGTGGAAACTAAGCAGCAGCCTGCTGCTGGCGACGTTGCCGTCAAGGTAGGCTGTCGCGATGTGAACGTGCCCGGATGAGGAGCAACTTTATAATTTTATCCTTTTCTTTGTTCTCTTATTCGCTGATCTAGGCGCAGAGTCAGTCGCAGACCCAAATAAAGAACGAGAGCGATGCAGTAGCTCGTGCCGATGCCCCGTCCACAGTGGAAGCCGAACAGGAAGGCCTCTACTTTTGCGACCAGTGCGACAAGACGTTTTCGAAGCACAGCTCTCTCGCGAGACATAAATATGAACATTCCGGTAAGCAATTTAATGCCTAGGTTAATGTCACGTTGTCAGTTAATAGGGATCTGGTGTTTTCAATTTTTTTTTTACACACTGTATATACATTTCTTTTGCTGTGTCAGCATACAGATTTTCGACGATTCCTTGGTTAATTATTAATAGTTTACTTTCAAATTTTTAATTTTAACATGAGATACGTATTACTGTCGCAGCGAGTCTGACTCAATTTTTCGAAAACACGAAACGAGGGTCGGATACGCATTATAAAAATGGTCACTGATTCACGTGAACGATTTCATATACTAAATCGACTGTAGTACAGAGACACTTTCATATTGAATTGATTTAGAAAATTGGTTTTGAAAATTTGGAGTCTTTAAAAAAATTTCTCAGAGACACGAAAAAGCTCATGATTTTTTCCTCTTGTATATTCAGCCAATTGTTATACAGCAGAAGTTACGTATGATCTTTAACGATAAGAAAAGGCCAGTTCACATGACTAACAAGGATGTACTCTTTACTCAGGGCAAAGGCCGTACAAGTGCGTGGAGTGCCCGAAGGCGTTCAAGCACAAGCATCACCTGACTGAACACAAACGGCTGCACAGTGGCGAAAAGCCTTTCCAGTGCCGCAAGTGCCTCAAGCGCTTTTCTCACTCCGGCTCCTACAGCCAGCACATGAACCACCGTTACTCGTACTGCAAACCCTACAGAGAATAGGAGCAACTTGCACCATCATCCAAGGCCCACTCGCTTAGCTAAGTATACCTACGGACCTTTTAATTCAGGACTTAGCATTTAGGTTTCGTTCGCAACAAGCGACGTCCCGCGTCGGTATCGGAAGACAGCGGCGACGCACGAGATTACCAAGGAACGAAATGAGGAGAGTGGATACGAATTCTAGGCAAACGTACAAACGGAGTGATTGAGTGAGATGAAGAAAGAGAAATTTTTTTTTTTTTTAATGGCGACTGCATTTTACCGAGATTTTCGAAAACATTGAGAGAGTCTGACGTGCGTGGGAGACGAAAGGAAGATGGCGATGAGAACGATCGGAGGATTTCGAGAGACACGGAAAAACAAGCGCGTGCGTGTGCGCCGGTGTTACAGCGAAAGCTGCGTCGACGCGGGATCAAAGGTCTTTCGCCACGCCTTGAAATACGCCGAGAGGCGAATTACATAGCGACGGGGACACCCGAGGCTACTGACGGCCCTGAGCTTCCTTTCGAAAAAAAAGGGCCCGCGTTCTCGCCTGGCCCACGATTAAAAATTTTGTAGCGGCCATCGACGCGCTCTCGTGGCTCGTCGCGTGAAATGAAAAAAATAAAATAAAAATAAACGCAACACTAACCAAAAAAAAAAAATGCAAAAAACAACACGTAACGGTACCAAAAACGCATAATGCAATAATAATTCTATTATACATAAGATATAATATACATAATATTTTATTATTTTTATTAACAAGATATTATATATACCATGACAATAATAAGAAAACTAATTAATGTACAAATTTGTTAGCTACATTCGACAGGGGGATTGCGACATACTTTTGGATAGTCACTATGTAATGTGTAAAGAAATATAGTGCGTGGGAGAGATTGTAAAATGGCGCGGGGGGTGGGTGGGTGGGGGGACGCTTCGTTTTAATCGCATGCTCGGGGAGCTGATTTGTCGCAATCGTAAAAGAAACTCCCGACGCTGTTTCATTGCGCTCGGGGTATGTTACGCTGAGAAAGAGAGCGAAGATACGTTGAAAATTACACTATATATATTACGGTCTGGTTTGTGCCTCGACGATAAGGACGACCTCGCGAGATTATATAATAATCCAATTCCTACTCCCATCTTTATTCTAACCTCTTGGGCGACGATCCGCCGTCCGTTTATCAATATTTTCGCGACCGGGAAAGCTTTTCCTCTGCGGCATCGCAGATTCGTAATTACCAGTGACGACACTTCCCGTTTACGTTTATTTTTAATGGAAGAAGAAGCAAAAAAGTAAACGTCCAATTTCTTCGTTCGCACCGAACAAATTTTAATACTTTGTCCCTCAATGTTTCTCGACTATCGCACTGTTATCTCTTTCTCTTTTTTTTTCTTCTTCGCTTTTACTCGATTTTCATTACTTCGAACATAAAAAAGTACAGGGATTACATCGGATAATCTCGATTTCTCGAAATTATGAATCAGCCACACGTATTACGTCACTTTGATCGCGAAGGTCCGATTACGCGGTAGATTCAACATTTGTTAAAAAAAAAAAAAATTTTTTCAAAACTTACCCAAGTACAAACTCCGTAAAACCAGTGGCGCTTTCGAGCGAGAATCCTATTAATTATTTATACATTATTTCACGCACACATTTAAATATGCGTTCGGAAAAATTCAATACTCCAAATTCATTACTCGAGGAACGTTCAAAGTTTTAAATCGGCGCGTCTACGCACAAAATATTCCAAGCCAAGAGTCGTTGAACAGTAAAAAAAAAAGTATCGACTTACCACAACTTTAGAATTACGCTAATAGAGTTTAATTCATAAAAAATCTTCTGAAATCCCCGTTTTTGAATAATACCTACACGCTAACCGTGGATGCAAAAAAAAAACCTAAATCTCGCCTGAAACGCATTTCGAATAATTCGTATTCGATTAAGAGCCACTAATATTATTATTATTATCATCATTATTATTATTATTATGACAATTATTATTATTATTATTATTATTATTATTACTCTCACGAATATATATCGAAGTCGAGTGCTCGGGGATCCACGGACCTCTCGGTGAACGAAGCTTTCGCGAAAATTCAATTTGCACGTTATTTAGCTACGTACTTACGACGCTTCTCCGATTTCCTTGGAAAGTCATTACGCGGACTCTTAGTGCGCGATGATCCACCAAACCGGAAACGAAGAGCGCGGTGGCCTAAGATGCATCGCACATTCCGTATATGAAACAGCTGGACCTGAATATCGTTTTTGTTCCCCTTTGTTCCGGTATTCCTGTGCACGTTCGACGGATCCTCTTTGCACCCCGGGATCTCCTCTTCCGGGAGATAGGATAAAGAGACGAGAAAGAGCCAAAAAATATATGGAAAAGAGGCGCAGAGGAGACTCGGCGCCTTCTTCATCCGGTCCTAGTCGACTGTTCGGGGATGTGCGTGAGAATGAATTTGGGGGGGAGAGGGGGGCGGGCGGGGGGTTGGAAATCGCGTCGAGTTTACCAGGTACTTTCGGTACTCGCGAGCGATCCTCACCGAAGTCCGGTGTGCCCCATCTATAAGATCTAAGTATGATATTAAATGCTTCCAATACTGTACTATTAAAATATTATTACGACATTTATATATGATTTTATTCGTTCAGACGAGTAGGTAAGCGATATACTCTACAGATGATGATAATACTCGAGAATGTATTTTATAACAGTTTATTCGTCTCCTTTATTTACACATACCACAAGTGATAAGTGATATTGTTATCGATAATACGAAGAAAGGAAGGGAAGGGAATAACGAAAAAAAAAAAACACAAAAAATCGAAAAAAAAAGAGAGAGATAAAAAATTAATAAATACCGACGATGTAATTGCCGTACGGCGTTTACCCAAAATGCTGAACTTGTACTTCCTCACGTAGAAGGTTCGGTTATCCGCGACAGGCATCGTGTCCACACTACGAATAAGCAGATATGATGCTTATAATACTCATTTATTATAGTGTTAACACTTAAGAAATATATTTTTATATAATTATAATATAATATTATATACGATAGAAATAAATGATCGCTCGTGCGGTTGCCACAGGTCTCATCCTCGTCGGTACTTCTCAAATGTTCCATATTCTGAAGCCCTCCGTTTTTCACGCGAGTACAGAACAAAGTCCCACGCATCCCACACGGCCTTTAGCAACTTCTCGAATCTTCTTTACTTCCTCTTGTTCTTAGGCATTTTAACACGGGACGTCGGTCGCGAAACGAACTCGGACGAAAAGCTAATTTTTTATTTATTTATTTTTCTTTTTTTTTTTTAACGTCGATTATACTGTTCGTTACTTATCTTTGGTCCTCTCGAAATTAATTGATGGCGATAAGGTTGATGTAACTTTGGTAGAAAATTACGATGCTTCTTTCGTATCTCGATCGTCGCTCGTTCAAGATTAAAAATTTTTTTATTATAAAATCAGACAAATTACGAAATCGGATACGGTTGACGTAAGCACGTGTCAAGGGCTAATTGCGGAATAATAATAACAATGACTTTTCTGTCACTATTTTGCTCGACCATTATTCGCGTAGAAAATTTAAAAAATGGGAGAAGCGTAATGTTTTTTTTTTTGAAAATGTGTGACTTTTTATTTTATTAATGTCTCAATCGCAATTTGTAAACGTCGCGCGTCTCCTGACTCGTTTCACTTGACTATTGGTAGTTCACACAGGCCACGGATCCGTTTCTGTTAGGTTAGGTCAGACTTTATATAGAATGATCCTTTTCTTTCTATTTCTACCCAATGCCAATGATTTCTGCCTCTATTTCTATTTCCTCTATTCTCTCCGTGCCCATAATATTTCCAACGAGAATAAAAATTGTTACGATTGTTGAAGCAACGATTTGAGCACCATACGATGCCTTCCGTGAACGACCGAGCTTGCCTAGTTGCCAAAGAATTCGATGAAAACGAGTTTAACGCCAAAGATAGCTAACCCGAGACGAGTAATCGATATGCGAGCCGAAATTACGCTTTATGAAAAATATTGCTCGACCCGGATTGGTTATTTTTAAATAATTGTACGCAGTAATACTGGTGGTTATGCCATTGAGCTTTCCATGACTATAATCATAAGTACCAAAAATGAAATGTGTATATATACGTATATATATGTATACTAATGAATATGTATATAGATACGCATGAATATTCTGTGTGTTTACATGCAAGAGTCTTATAAGGAATGTCTCCTGTATTTAACTGTACAGATATACTTTTGTGTATATTAATATATATGCATAGTATATATGTATATCTATTCGATACCACAGACAATAATATACCGTTTCTTTTAGAAGCTTAGATCGTAATTACATTTACACAGTATACCCGTAGACTTAAATTAAAGTATAAATTTACTAAACTGGTATATATTATATACATAAATACATTTAATTGCCAGAAATAATGATATGGATATTATAATGATGAATTGTAATGCAATACGTACTCAAGGCCGAGGATAATAACGAAAGGTTGGCTACGTAGTGTTAGCAGTGACCTGTGCGTGTGCGTTTACATTGTCTTTTGCTTCCTTTTACGATCCATCATCATGTTTGTCCATCATTGATCACCCATGATCCAGTCCGGGAGTATCTGTGTATGATTGTGCGTGACGACGAGTCTGCTATTATCCAACGAGCGTCCGACGGTGCCGTAAGATTTCGGTAACTTAACGACATCGTAAAAGAGATATTGAGGATGAATTTACCGACCGATGGTAACGAAGAGACAAATCTAATCTAGTCGAAGCGTTTGATACTTATCCGCATATTTATTCTTCGACGAGCACTTCGTTTTGCTATTTTAAATTTTAATTAACTTTGAATTAGCCTCGTCATTTTTAAATCGAGTTATACTTGGTGTCCGATCAGGGATTTTACGGAGACTCGTCATTTCTCGTAATATTTGCAGGAGTAGTACTGGTCGCGAATGAACATTTCGCGAAATGGTGCTGTTCACACTATGTCGCTGTCGTTTCGCAAAATATTGCGACCTCCGCGTCGTATTTGTTACCATGAATTTAAAGATGAAAAATGAGGAAGTGGGGAAACGAAAGAGAGACGAGGAAGAAGAAATATTGTAATGTGACGAAGTTCCATCCATAATAAATAAATGAAATATTATACAGTTAGGCCGACTTTTCCGCCAGCTCGTGCCTTTTTTCCGCGGGGTGAGTGCACTTTTCGTATCCATTCGAATAAAGATTTTGATGACGTTAAAGGAAAAGTAAAGTCGAACGCGTGAGTTTTATGATTGGTTTTGTCGATCGGATCTTATGGACGGAGAAACAAACGCAGAAGTGCCACGAAATCGAAAATTCGAAGGAGCCGTTATGATACATCAATGATACTTCATACTTTTTCTATTGATTTCGCCACTAAAATATTCCTTCATTTAATTACAAAAGTCACATGCCACTATTTTTCTTTGCTCCTTCGATCGATTGACTCGCAATATAATAAAAGAGCTTTGTTTTCTTCAAAGAATAACATCTATTTTCCTTGAGGCTGTACGAACAAAGAAAGAAACGCAATACTTATTTCGTTCGTTCAAATTCCACGTGCGAGCATAATCGTTTATCTTGAGATCTTCGATTATTGCAAGTCTTCAGTGGAGGAATACAGCATGGACATCGATTATGGTAAAATTTGTATTTAATATGCACTCAAGAAAGTGTACGTGTTATACATCCGAAAAATCATACACAATATGCATCGAAAGAGATTAGGCATGCGGCGAGATTAGAAATGATTAATGAAATTCATCATTTTTGAAAATCTATTCATTTGGGTTGATTTTGACGTAACCTGTCGGAACTTTTTATTTTTAACTTAACAAAATTATTAATATTCATAGCATTAAAAATTTATAGATATATTTCAAGAAAAAATAATGCCTATAATGACGTAAATACTTTCGGTTTTATTATTCCGAGCATTTTTACAAATATATAACGAGTCGATCTTATTTGCGAGAGACATGTTTTTTATTTTCTACCATATGATACATTAATTACTATCTACTAATGTTCAAGTTATATACTTGGGATACCAATCTATCTTATTCGATTTAGAACCATAGAGTAGTTATTATTGTACATTATTAAACCAAGTGTCGTTAGACTTTGATTCTGTAAATTTATTAATGTTGGAAGAGAATTTGGTATAAGCAGATGTCATACGGTAAAATAAAAGGAAATAAATTCTGGTAATTTTATTGTTTTATTGTCGGTGATTTATGAATTAACAATCACTGTAGGATATTTTACATCTACTGTATTTTGATGTATACAAGGTTTGCAATAACACTTGGATTTTTGTAGATAAACAACCGGATATATTACAAATTTTTTTTGTATTATTTTATAATTGATTTCACAGTTTTCAAAGTAACTTGACTTATTACAATAGTATATTATTAAAAAATTACAAATCATTTTACAGTATATACAGTACATGTGTCAGCCAACGTTCTTTTCTTCTTATTTTAAGTCTGATTATGGATTGAGATTTGACAAGAATCATAATCAACGAATTTACTTAATTAGCTACGGAGAGAGATGATATTATACTTTTCACAACTCATTGCAGTGGGATAACTAATTCTGTTCCAGGATATGTAGGAAGATTAAGATTGTACTGTAATTCCAGTTTTCTTGGCACAAATCGTCCTCCCAGGTAATGATACTTTCCTTTGAAGCTCTTAGCACATTGTTTTGGTGCTGTTAGCGATATCAACATTTCAGGCTTGATTCCACCTTCTGCCGGAGGACCAGTTTCAACATTCCATCCTGATGGAATATCTATGCTACAGACAGGAACATTTGTAGTTTCCAACGTACGAATAATTGGTACAAAGGTCTCTCTGACTGGTGGTTTAAAACTAAATCCAAACAGAGCATCAACTATTAGAAGGTATTCGCTGGACTCTTTCAATTGAGAGATATTTTCCAAAAGTGGAATATCATTTTCAATACATTGATGTGTCAGATTTTCATAAAGAGTGCTATTTGTTCTCTTTGGGTAGTAGACCTCCGGAGAATATCCAAAGAGTTTTAAATGTCTAGCACAAACGAGACCATCTCCACCATTATTTCCTGGTCCACAACAAACTAATACTGCATTCGAAGAATTTTCTGATAATGAATAGCATTTGGCAATTGCAATTGCACAGCTTTGTCCAGCTAATTCCATTAGCTGATCAACACTGAACTTGAATTTGTCAAAAAGATCTTTATCAATTTGTATTGCTTCAGATTGTTGCAAAAATTTCACCATTTTACTTTCTTGCGTCTGATCAAATAATGTTCTTGTGGTGCTCCAGGAGATCAAATGCTTTTCAAAAACTTTTCGCAGAAGTGATTGCGATAAACTTGCAGCCAACCTCAACATTTAATGTCGAGTTGTGATTTTCTACAGGATAAATGTGCAAATAATTTAACATCAGTATGCAAAACAAATATGAATATTTTTCCGTCTAAAACTTGGTCTATTTATAGTAAAACTCTCTTAGTATCAACAATTGAAAAGAACAAAAACATAAATATTGAGTGATAATAATGTTAAATTACTCTTTTTTTTCTTTGGATAAATTATTTTTAGACATTTACAATAGCGTCCATACCAGTCCATAACACTCCATACTTCTATGCTTCTATACCAAGTTATCCGCGGATCAATGCGGATGAAATTATTGCTTTGAAGTTGCATATGAATCCGCCTTTATGTCTTATGTGTCGACCACAGTCGACCACTGTCGACTGATGCCGGTCGCCATTTGTGTAAAAGGCAAAACATATATACCTAATTTAATTTTTCACAATTGTGAAAAGAAACCATTCTCTTTCGATATAATGTTAAATTTTCTAAGTTCTATTGGTAATTTTCTTATGAAATTTGCTATTGTAAAATTTTTGTAATTTTTTTTGTGCATTGTGTTATAAAGTAGCCAATCAAACTTTTTTGGACGCTTACATTACAACGCGACATGTTTCTATCTACATCTTGCTTTCATCAGAAAGTTCTGTCAGATAACCTATTTTGTCAATTCCTGCTGATTCCTACTTAATAATGTTTATAAATATACGAACTTGACATCTTTCATGTAACATTCGATTCGTTCGTCGTCGTCAAATTATGTAGAGATGCGTTTACGACAAGTTATATTCTCATAATGCACTCCTAAACCATAGTTTAATTGTAGTATATTATAATTTATTGTGTGAAGTGAAATTCCTTTTGAAAAATGACAACTGGCCAAAGTGGACACGATCATTCACTCGCAATCCGCCAAGAAATACAACGATTCGAAAGTGTGCATCCGTCGATTTATGCTATTTATGATCTTATAGATCTTATCTCAGATTCTCATATTTCAAAGCAAATCCGAGAACATGTCGTGGCTATTGAAGGTAAAGTATTAACTGATAATCATTGTACATAAGTTCTCCATGATTAAATCATAAATTCTATTTAATTATGGATGTTACAACAATTCATTACCATAACAGGTATACCGTATTAATGGTCCTAAGATATTCTTTCTGTTTTTAATTGGTATATAAAATTAGATGCTTTTAATATTTCTATTTTGTATTATGCATGCTTTATATGCTTTACATGACTCTGTGTAAAATAATTACACCTGAACTCAGAGAATGCAAAACTTATATGATTTCTTCTTGAACCACCTGTCATTAAGATATGCTTGAACGATCTCTACAGTTTGTTATTATCACCATATGTTAAGCTATAATGACTTATTTTTGTTAATGTATTTGCAGATTCATTTGTTAATAGTCATGAATGGACATTGGCCAGAGATGTACCTGAACTGCATTTGGGTATTATTGGCTCGTCTGATTCAGGAAAGTCAGCATTGGTACATAGGTATCTTACAGGATCTTTCATGCATGAAGAGTCACCCGAGGGTGGCAGGTTTAAAAAAGAAATTTTTATCAATGACCAGAGCTATTTGCTCTTAATCAGAGACGAGGGTGGTGTGCCAGAAACTCAGGTATTAAGCTGCCATAGTAAAATTTCTGTGAATATTATTTTATGCTAATAGATGCTGGAATCTTAAAATTTGTATTCTATATTTTCCAGTTTTCTTCTTGGATAGATGCGGTATTACTTGTATTTAGCTTGGAAAGTGAAGAAAGTTTTTCAATGGTATGCAGTTATTACAACAGAATGTCTTCATTCCGGAACATGTCTGAAGTACCAAAAATACTAGTAGGGGTACAAGGTGTGTTTTAAAAAAAAATTATTAATTATTATATGCGAATTTACAGTTTTTACCATTGATTTATAATATATGCAACAATTCTACAGACTCGATTAACGACAACAATCCTCGGGTGATAAAAGATATTAGGCCACGGAAATTATCTAGTGACTTAAGATGCCCTTATTACGAGACATGTGCCATTTATGGTTTAAATGTCGAGAGAGTTTTTCAAGATAGTAAGTGTATTGTAAAGGAACAGCATTAATTGCTAGTGAAATAATAATTATACAAATTTATTCTTTTGCAGTATGTCAGAAGATTATTCAAAAAATATCCATGAAAAATCCTAGATACAATGGGCAACGTCTACAGGAAGATGAAACAAAATACTCAGTGCCTGTGATTACAAAGAATGTACAGCTGCCTACCAAAGATGTGGAGACCAGTAGTCCATCTTTAAAAATTACTGTAAGTTTAAACATCTCGCTATAATATTATTTTATTCGATGGTGCCACAAGTTCTATTTCGCATCAAACCTACAGAAATAATCATAGTCAAATTTTTCTGTTTTTATTGCCTACAAATTCGCATAAAAAAGTTCCGAATTCCAGATGCCAGACAAAGAAGATGATGTTAGTCGTTCAGCACATGATAATCTTATTCAACCTGATACACCAGTGGCCAATGATAGTTTTCAATATATACAAAATCAACATGGAGAATTACGTTCGTCGATCTTAACGCCTACGACTATAAGGTGAATATTTCTTGGCGTATGTTATCAAATATGTTTAATTGTTTAACCAATTTCATTCCTTAAGAATATCTTTTATAAAATATACCTAAGCATGTTTAAATGTACATTGTAGAAAGTTTCGAAGGAAATCAAATATATTTACGCCATCGAAGAAAGAAAAGTATAATATGGGCGAAATGGGCGTTGGCAGAGAAATTCCTGTTAAGCAAGGATACTTATTCAAAAGAAGTAGCAAGTCTTTAAAGGAGTGGAAAAAGAAGTATGTCACGTTGTTGGAAGATGGCAGATTGACGTATCATTCGAGCATGCATGTATGTATTCGCTGATCAGCATGATTGCTTCAGTTAAGATATTGTAATGTTATCAAAACATTTTTTATATGAATATTTAGGATTACATGAACGAAGCTAATGGGAAAGAAATATTGCTTCAATACGTGACCGTTAAAGTGCCTGGAAAGACTCCTAAAGGATCCAAATCAACTGTTGCTCAAGGTTCGAATTAATAAGGACAAATGGTCACCGTGTGCTTTAATATTTATCAAATGCATAAGCCATTAAATTGTTACGCTTCAATTTCAGAGGATAGCTTTGAGTTTTCCATAATTTCGTTAGAAAACAAAACATGGCATTTTGAAGCAAATAGTGCCGAGGACAGGGATAGCTGGATTACCGCCATCGAGCAGCAAATTTTATCTAGTCTGCAAAATAGTGATGGCGGTGACAAAAAGAACGAGACTGATGCTTTCAAGATGCATTGTATAAAAAATAAAATTTCGGGAAATGATGCGTGCGTTGATTGTGGCACTCCTAGTAAGTATAATAACGTCTAGTTAATAATTAATAAGATAATAAAATTGTTATAACTGCAGGTATATGTCTACAGGTATACTTGAGTCATCCTGAATATATGTATTTATTAGTTACATTACCCCTTTATTGCAGATCCAGATTGGGCAAGTCTCAATATAGGTGTTTTAATGTGTATTGAATGTTCTGGAATTCATCGGAATTTAGGTTCACACATATCGAAAGTCAGATCATTGGATTTGGACGATTGGTCGTAAGTTGACTAAAATACATGCTTCGTATAATCCGTAAGAAATATATCCGTAATTAATCACTCTCTCTCTCTCTCTCTCTGTCAGTTTGGAAATTATTAGAAAGTCAAAAGTACACGTTACTTTCACTTCGTTAGTATAAATAGTTGATTGAAAAAATAAATGCAAAATGAACATTTAAAATTATTTATCTCTAGTGCTGGACAGTTGAGCGTAATGCTGGCCCTCGGTAATGACATAGCGAACAGTTTCTGGGAATACTGTCTAAACGGAAAGCAAAAGCCAACTTCTGATTCATCCAGAGAAGAAAAAGAACAATGGATCAGATGGAAATACGAGGAGAAAGTATTTTTGCCTCCAATCAGTCCGAACATTCCTGTAGGAAAGTTGCTTATCGATTCAATTTGCCGGTACGTCACCTCAGTACATCTGTCAATTCTCACGAAACCACCGATTACCTCGAACGACATTGAGAATGTGCTTCTTACGAAAATTAAAAAAAAACAGGGGCGATATGAGAGCGTTCACGTTGTACCTGGCGAAATGTAGTTACGAGGACATCAACATGTCCGTGAGCGAGCAGGATTTGAGAACGCCCCTTCATCTTGCTTGCGCGACAGGGAACTTGGCAATGGCACAGCTTCTCATATGGGTACATTCAATATATCTTACATCATTGTACATTTATACGACACCGTAAATCCTATTTACCTCCATGAAACACTGTGAAAGATTCGCGAAGAGGAAATGTCGTTCTCGTTTCAGTATAAAGCGAATCCACAGAATTTGGACCACGAGGGACGAACATGCATGTCATACGTGAAGGCGCTTGAGAAGAAACTTAATAATTCATCGGACTCGTTAGAAATGCAGAAACTCTTGGAAGTATTGGAACAGGCGACCATGTCTGGCGTGGAGGAAACGGAAACAGTCCAGTATTAAAACTTAAGAGTGTCATTTTCACGGATAAAAATTTGGACTTTTAATCTTCTATTTTATATTACTTTTTATTCTCTCTCTTGTTTTTTTTTTTTCTTTAACTACACATATTGTTATTATGTACTTATCTTACACGAGAAGATGTTAAGCGAATTAATCAGTACGTATGTAACGTTGACACGTGAGGATTTGACTGCGAGAGAAAAATGAATTGTGTTATTCGACCACAGTGATCAGTCAATAATCAGAAGACACGGGGATTCGAGATAAATCTCGCAGTGCACTTCTAGTATCGATCGTTTAATTGTAGATATAAAGTTTTGTTAATTCCGGTAGCCATTATCTTTCTGCCTTTGTAAGGTGCATACTAATTCCCGCTGTTAATCTTATTCGTGCCTCTATTGTTTCGTCACCTTGATATACGAGACACTTATGATATAGCATACTTTACGTATACATATATGTTATGGATAGTTTCTTTTCTTCTACTAGTATTACAAATTTGTACTGTGGTTCCCATTAAATCCAAAGTCATTTTGTGTTGTTGGAAAACTGAAATCTTAATGGCAAATTCGAGTGTGCATTGTCAATGACTGAGAAGTACAAAACACTCATACATCTATTTATATTTATACATTTAATCTATTTAAAAATATGCTTTTACAATTTTCACGTTAATGAAATATATAGCATTGTCTTATACCAAACTGTTTTTGATCTCCTTCGTTCGTTCGTATTCTTAATGATTAGAATGAAAAGACTTATAATACTTATAGTATTTCGAATATTTCACCGGATGGGGGGGGCCCTGAAACCAGTCCCACGTTTGCGATTGTTCGAACGAGTAACCTGAGCAATTCCTAAACGTGGGTAATAAAGCAAATATAAGTTTCCTGACTTTCTTCCCATGGTCATTGAACAGGCGATGATTTTTCATGGTACTTCGGTCAGCACGCAGGAGTCTCGGGTTCGAGATTCGATTAATTCGTCGTGCAAGACTGCGTGTGGGAGAGCTGGTGGGACTGGTGGGAATAGTTAAGGCAGTGCGGACTCCGAACGTTCGTTCTTTCTCGAGCCGGTTTCTTATCCTTTTCCGACCTTCTTCTTTTTCTATATTTATTTCTTCCTTAGTTCCTTATTTCTTTCTCTTTAATTCTTTACTTTCATATTTATCTCTTTCCTGGTTTCTTCTTCGCGTTTATAACTCTACTCCTTACTTTTCAACTTCTTGACTCCTTTATTTCTGTCTTGTTTTTTGCCTTGTAGTTTCACTCTGTTCCCTCTCACTTTTCATTGTGCTTGTCTTACTTGTCCTATTCCTTTGGCTGGGTCGAGCATATTTATTCGAGTAGTCATATGAGCGTAGTCATCCTGTTAGAGTAGCTATACGTATAAGCCATGGTATCGGGGGTTGGTTACCCTTCTGCCTTATCAGCCTTATCCGCTGAGCTTGCTCAGTGGATCGAGCTCAAGTTGTGGCTGCAACAGGACGTTATCGGTATCCCGATGGGGGCTTGAGCCCCCTTACGGTAGGCTATTGCCAGGAAATTCCGCTTGGGGGCGTGGAACGAGAAAATTCCGATAGATGGCGCTGTTTAGCACCCGCGATACTTCCGGAAAATTCCGTTAGAGGACGTGAAACGAGAAATCGCTAAATTATCTCCTAAAATTGCATTTTTGCGAGGAGGGTTTTTGCTGGTTCCGGGAAATTCCGCCAGATGGCGCTGATAAGCACCTGCGATGTTTCCGAAAAATTCCGTTAGGAGGCGTGGAACGAGGGATCGCTAAAAATATCTTTTAAAATTTCGTTTTTCTGGGGACCATTTTATTCAGTTCCGCAAAATTCCAACGGATTTCCTACATAACAGACCATGGTGTAGCCTAACTGTAGGGGGGCAGGGGGGGGCAAGGCCTCCGTCGGGAGACCTAGTGTTCTGTTACGGCCGCAGGTTGGTTTGGGCTAGTTGGGCTCAACCTATTGAACAAGCTCAGTGGATGAGGCGGAAAGGCAACCCCCGGACACCATGGTCTATACATGTAGCTACTCTACAGAGTGACTATCCTTATGTAACTACCCAAATGAATATACTCGACCCGACCAAGGAAATAAGAAAAGTGAGACAAGAACAATGGAAAGTGAGAGGGAACAGAGTGAAACGCGAAGATAGAAAGGAAATTAGAAATAAAGAAGTGAATAGTAGAAAAGTAAGAAATAGAGGTATAAAAGTAGAAAAGACATAAGGAAAGAGATAAATAAGAAAGTGAAGAATGAAAGATAAAGAAATAAGGAGGTAAAGATGAAATAAATATAGAAAAAGAAGAAGGTTGGAAATAGATTAAAGAGGTAATTCCTAGGGACCAGTACAGTGAAGACTCGATTATCCGGACCTCTATTATACGGATTCGTGATGGCCAACCGCGAGCAAATATCTTTGTAGTCTACCAAATATTTTAAACAAAATTAAACCACAGTGACTGTCCTATGTTGTTGATTTTAATAAATTTAATTTGTTTTTGTTGTTTTGAATAAACATCTAATATTGTGTATTAACCCTAGAAAGATACCATATGACAACGTAACTAAAAGATAACCATACGCGGGCGACGCAGGTTATCTTTCTAGAGTTAATACATATGTAATACAAAAGTCGCTTTTCTTCATACATTCAATTATCCAAATTTTCGATTATTCGAATGACTTACGACAACAATTAGTCCGGTTAATCGAGTCTTCACTGTATAGCAGACCGGCTCGAGAAGAAATGACCGCTCCGAGTTTCGGCGATTCCTCGAGCGGTCCTTCCACTCCCCGGCTGTTTCCACTCGCCGAGTCCTGCGCGACCAATTTTCGCGCACACAAATTTGAACAATTTCCAGTACTTTTAAAATATTCTTGACCAGGGTTTCTGATTCTAATTATTAATATTTAACTTGATTGATTTAATTAATTATTTTAGCGTTCCAAACAGTTAATTTATTAATATTCCAATTTGCGCGTAATTTATTTTCAACATTTTACAATTTCAATTCAATTCTTATCTGTTCCATATATTTTGTGAGATCTTGATTTAGTCTCAATTTTATATTTTGAATTTTCGAAAGTAAATCAAAATTCAATAATAGTAACTTTCAGTCCAGGTGGCGAATCGATACCAGAACACACGTTTTGAAGTGCCTGTCGGTACTTAGTCGACATCCGATTAAACTAAAAGTTTAAATATGAAACTGGACAATCGTTTGAACGTGTTTCAAAGTTTGAATAAATTGTTGAACTTGATATATGCCTGTATAGAAAGCTATACCACTAATTTTCCAGCTGACGCGCCTGTCGAACTTTTTTCAGTTTTGTAACACCTGACACAAGTTAACAATTCAATGTACTTTAATATTCTTCGTTGACGTCACCGAAACGAAACGCAAACATAATGGATACTGTTGTTGGATACAAGCTAATTTTCCATCTAATTATTTATTCCCATTAAACATTCTGTCCTCGCATAATTGTGTTGTACTGAGAATTAATTAACCAATCTCAAAATTTCATCAAACACAAAGTAATAATTAGATGCCTATCGGCGACGTTACGATTTCTTATTCAAGGATGTCATAACTATAAAATATCTAATGTGTATGCACTGTGACACGGCTGTCATAAAGATAGGTTAAACTACGTATATCAGGATTATGCCATGTGACACGATGGGTTATGGATCGTTTCTATGTGACGTCGAATTGAGTTTAATGAAAGAAATTTCTATTCATTTCTCTCATGGAAATATTTTGTATTGATTTCAAGGGGGTTCGAAAGGAATCTTCAAAATTTCAATATCTGCAGGGCTCGAAGGGACTATCTACGGTACTGTTGAAACTAGCAGACCACACATACACATACGTGGACCGCAACACGTATTGTCAAAGGACGTCGTAGAAACATCGGGTCTTCACTATACGGGAGTTCTCTAGGTTGCGTTAGCAACGTAAAGTCGTACAATGTGAAATGCGAGGCCAGTGAAATTCCTGTCTGACCTGACTATAACCTCTTAAGGCAGTATCCTGCTTTAGGAGGCTCAAAAAATCGATTCTTTTTTAATGCCTAAATCTATTCCTAATGTATCCAAGAATATGTATTCAAAGTTATATAGGCTAATTCAGAATATTTTCAAAAATACCGCGCTAAACGTAATGGGGTATGGAGCAGGTATACGAGCGCTCGGGCAGCTGAAGCGCGCCCTCCTCCCCTCGGTCGAATTACTCCGAACTGTCTACCTGAAAAGGTTCAACGGTCGTTCGAAAGAATATTTTAAATTCGCAGAAGTGCTGTGTATAGGCTATAAACTATATTACGGCTTATAACTATATTATTCCTTTCTGTTGACGTGCTTCTAAGGAGCTGCTTCTAGCGTCAACGGTTAGTTTTTCTCTGAGTCTTCTCGAGTGCACGTCGCTACGATATCATGTCGAGTTATCCCAAAGGTGACGCATCGAGCAGTGGTCGTTCTGCGAAGCCACGAAAACGGAGATTCCACGGGAATCAATTCACAACCGAACCAGACAATGCAGAGTGCAACACAGGCGTTAGCGCGAAAAAATTAGCCACCGCAAGTACCGAAGATATAATAGTACATCCAGGTCACGCTTACCGAATAGTTGAATTTCTAACAGTGTTTCTTGCAATTTCTGACATAGTAATATGCAGATCTTGTAAACAAAAAATAACATTTGCAGAGAGCGGGCATCGAGGCTTGGGCTTCAAAATTATATTATCATGTGTGTGCGGTCGACGAGAAATAAATTCAGGACCGTTGATAAACACTGGTTACGAAATAAATAGACGAATTGTGTTTGTGATGAGGATTTTTGGTGTCGGACGAGAAGGTATCAATGTGTTTTGTGGACTTATGGATATGTGTCAAGGTTTGGGAAAATCAACGTATGATAAAATAGTGCAGCATTTACACTCAGCGTCGAAATCAATGTTTGAAAATGTCTGTGAAAAGGCTGTCAGAGAAGAGCAAGAAAAAAATGTAGAAAACGAGCAAACTGCTAATTGTTTGAAAGTTTCCGGGGATGGATCGTGGAAAAAACGTGGCTTTGCTTCATTGTTCGGTGTAACAACTCTAATTGCATATTACTCTGGCAAAGTAGTCGACCTTATTGTTAAAAGTGCGTATTGTCATTCGTGTGCCCTAAATAAAAATACATTGGACAATGACCAATTTGAGGAATGGTACGAAGATCATAAAGAATCATGCTCCTTGAACCACGACGTTTCAGCAGGGAAGATGGAGGTGGATTCAATCGTGGAAATGTTTTTAAGATCTGTTGAAAAATTCGGAGTAAAGTATACGAATTATATTGGCGAGGGCGATTCGAAAACTTTTGCTAGTATTCTCAAAATGAATCCATACGGTGACGATTGCCCTGTCACTAAAAATGAGTGCGTTGGGCATGTACAAAAGCGTATGGGCACTGGACTCCGAAATATAAGAAAGGCAGAGAAACTCGGAGGTAAAAAGTGGTTGACGGAGAGCATCATTGAAAAGTTAACGACGTATTATGGTTTGGCAATTCGAAAAAATAGTAATTCTGTCGAAGACATGAAAAAAGCTGTCATGGCAACGCTGGATCATTATTGTTCGAGTGACAAATCTCCTCAGCATGAGAATTGTCCGGCAGGTGCCGAAAGCTGGTGCGAATGGCGCAAAGCTGAAGCCACGAATTCTCTTTCTTCTTTCAAACATCCTGCTCGATTGATTGACGAAAATGTGGAGAAATATATTCGTCCAATTTACGAAGAGTTTTCAAACGACGAACTTTTGACGCGATGCTTAGGCGGGCACACAAAAAATTCAAACGAACCATTAAATTCCGCTGTCTGGCGCATGAGCCCGAAACATTTGAATTGCGGCCGAAAAATTGTTGAAATTGCTGCGTACATGGCTGCAGGAATGTTTAACGAAGGATATTCTGCAGTTTTAAGTACCATGCAGCTGCTCGATTTAAAAATCGGCCAGGCATGTAAGATGTTTGCGGATAACATCGACGCACAACGGATCGAGAGGGAAAACCGCCGTACGTCTTTTTCCAGCAAGGAAACTCGCACGGCACGTAGACTCCAGCAACTACATCAAAATGAGTTTTTTGAGGAAGCCGATGGACTACTTTATGGCGCAGGAATAGCTGATTAGCGTTTTATTACGGTAAGTAATCGAAAATTAATATTTTTTCTGATCGTGAACTTTAAAGCCCGTTTTCTCGAGTTTTCATTTTTACGATTTTTCTAAACCGGCGGGCGTGATTGCAAGAAAACTAGACCACAAATCAAAACGAACCAAGGCTTGTTAGCTTCAGTTTTGTATTCTCTTCTATTTGAACTGAAAATATTCATGAAAGAAATTCTAAACAACTTTTTTAGCAAGTTAAAATTATTTTTTTTTTTTTACAAAAGTTACGAAAATTGCGAGCTTCATCTTTCCCGCCGATTGGAGACTGGAATCGAAAGGTGTTGCACAAATGAGCATAATAATCTGCCGTGTTTAAATATTTTTCGCTCAAACAAATTTCTTTTAAGTTTCAAATATGTAATAAAATAATTTTCTAAGTTCGCTACAATTGCTTATTTTTTTCTGTCCTAAAAAAATTCCCCCAAAAACGCTTTTTTTAGGCCTCCTAAAGCAGGATACTGCCTTGAATAGCTATCGACAAAAAGGAACTATATCAGCTGGTATAAAAACGACGCATTAATGTCAAACTAAGATCAGCGAATCCGGAAAACTGATAGAACGCGCGAGGCGAAGGTTAGTTTCAATTTTTAAGACTCCGTAGCACTAAAGTCGTCGTACTGTATAACTATTGTGATAAAGAAATTATAAACAGTGTTGATATATAACCATAACTAGTCCTTGCTGGAATATAACCCGAATTTACATGTACGCTAGTAACTGTGAGTGACATAAGATAAATACGATTTTGAACGGAATCAGAGAACATTAACACTGCTAGTAATGGTGGAATGGTGTCAGAATATTAAACGACGTACTGTCGGATTCGTGCTCGTGTAACAAAAGGAGATATATGGAGGCTATTATTTATTAGAGTATGGAGCATTTACAGCATTGTTATAACTTTGAATATCGAGCGCGGACGACTGACTGCATTAGCTGCTTTCACTGGAAGTTTCATCACCTGCAAGTTTATCTATCTGAAAGATATTGAAGGAAGGAACAAAAACTGTCCTTGGGGTCACAAACTGTTCCCCATAAAACTGAGACTCGATTCATCGACTCACCTCAAAATGCTTTGTCAATTTTTTATATTCAATCAAAAAAAGTGAGTAGCACCGTTGCCTAATTTTGTATCTACCTAAGTACTCGATTAATTTACTTTTTTCATCTGTATGAAACATTGAAAGCGGCCCGTGTGTATTTTCAACCAACGGATATGACGTGGAGAGATAATACTTATATAATGATAATAATAGCTGTAGTGATAAATAGTGACCTTGGCAGGAGCAAGGATCAAGAATACTGAATTATCATAGGAAAATAAACAAGTCGACAATTCTGTACTCCAACTCCCTTTTATTCGCAGAACATACAAAATTGATACGCGAAGTCGCAAAAGTACGTTTCTCTGTAGGCCTCGATAAAGGATTTTATATCTTCGTTTAATTTCGCAGCAAACGTTCAATAAAGTCCCTGACCGCAATGTTTATTTCCAAAAAGAGATCGTCGATTGTCAAAGATGGAAAAGAGGGGCGGTCCTTTCCGCGAAAGTTTTTATCTTTCAGCAGTAAGGGGTGCTGTTACTTCCTGGGAGAGGAGAGGGTAAGTGTCAACTGTCTGATAAAAAGAAAAAAGTTGTATGTGTCTCTTCCTGGCAGAGATTTATTATTTTCGTTTTTCTTGCTTTTCTATTTTTAAACTATTTTTAATAAAGATCAAACAAACTGAACGGACTATGAATTATGCAGTTAATTTTAGGTGTCTCTTGACAACGAATTTTCATGTATATATCGATTTAATGGATCGATCGTGCTTCCCTTTAACCCTTTGATTGCTAAAGGCATATACACGGTTTCACAAGTCTATCAATATATACCAAAGGCGTAAATATACGCCCTCACGTATCCATCGATATATTTATATGAAAGGCGTAAATTTACGCCCTCTGAATTTTTTTTTACTATAACATCTTTTACTGTTTTACCAATTGAGTCAACATGGAATTTAAAGTAAAGTAAATTAAAGTACCTTAAAAAGTTACCTAAAATGAAAAAAATTGATATTTTAATTTATTTGCACTTATTATTCTTTTAAACCCTAAGAATTGTATTGAATCTCCGGGTACTCTTTTGGTAACTCGTCAGTGGACGACTAGTCGCAGCGATTGACATGCAAATAACGCGCCGTCCGTATTGATGGATTCTTCCGAGAGCGCGTCGCAGTCAAAAGGTTTATTGAAAATTGTGAATCTAAATTGTATTTCGGAAAAGGACAATCATACGAGAAGCTTTGAAAGTATCTATAGAACAGAAGAGACTGGAAAAAAAAGGACTGGAAAATGATGGCTATGTTATACTTGAAGCCATTTATAACTGTTACAATATTGTATAATGTCTGCAGAACGTTCGCAGAGGAATGTCTAGAATTTCAGAACGTCAATGGACATTCAGGCGCTATCAATGGGACAAAGAGTATTTTATGACACGAAAGACAATGCAATGTTACGGAACAAAATTTTCCGAAAATAAGTCAAAATATTATTAGGGCGATACGTACGTTTTATTCTAAACACGATCGTCTCTTTAAATGCTATTTTAGATTGTCCATTTTGAAAAGCATGCGTTGCTTGCGTTAAAATTTTTTTTTTAATTTATCCTTGAACGTAAAAACTATTTATTTATCATCAGACACGGTAAAAAAATGTTATCTAGTGTTCAAGAAGTGAAATTTTGCAAAATTTGTATAATCCGATTACTTCCTTTTTTTTACTATTCTTTAAAATGGATATGAAGGAGATATGTAATCAATTTGTTTCATTTGAATAACGTTTGCTTGTTTTGTTGTCCTTTTTCGAAAAACTATCCATGCATACACACGCCTGCGCATTCGCACTTTTTAACACAGATAATCTATAAGGCACCGTGGGGAGTTGATGACGATCTTGTCTAGAATTTCACGAGTCGCGCAACTCTCCTCTTTGTACTCCGAAAGCATACCGAGAAGTAACAATAATTTATAAAGTACTAACTCCAATCATGAGCACGCGTAATTATGCAATTAGTAAGCGAAACGGGGCAACCTTAAGAGGTACTACTCGATTGCTACTGTCAACAGTAGCTATAGGGCAATTTCAACGCGTCTTAAGTCATTCGTCAGTGTCATTTCCACGAAAATCATTAAATTACGCGTACGAGTATCACCGTTTCCTCGAATTTGTCAAAACTTCCTAAAGTACATTAGAGACACGAATAAAGGTCGGATAATTTGATTAAAAAAAAAAAAGAACTAAGCAAATCAATAAATTATTATCAGTAAGGTGATGACATTCTACATACAGTTTGCTGAGAAGCGACGCAAATGTCAGGAGAATTTGAAAAAGGTAGGAGCGACGTCAGATGAGAAGGAGAAGATGCAGAGGAGTGTTCACGATAAGAGCTAATGATAGCGTCGCTATGCTGACCATGTGATAAGTATTTGGCTGATCGTTTAACTGCGCGCATAACGAATCGTTGTTCCTGAAAGATCTCAATGTCCTCCAGGGCAGGCAATCGTTCGGGACACCAGTCGATGGAGCGATCTCGTTCGACGTGCAGCCTTAGCGGAGAAGCGTTCTGAAATAGCGTAATGTCCTCTACCGTGGGATCGGTGTAAGGATCTCTCGTGTCCCCCTTAGAAAAGACTTTGGCTAGCTCACCGGTTTTCGAGGCTCGAGGCCGACCGTACTCCCGAGCTCCTTGGTCGATTGGCTCGCTGATCGGATCATCGACGGAGGGCTCTCTCAAGTCCGTATCCAGCAGCTTGCTTTCACTGGAGAGCTCACTGTCTAGAGCAGCCGACTCTCTGGAAAGCACATGCAAAGAGACGTTATTTCCTGTACGGCCGCCCTCGCCCAACCGGTACGCAGGATGTCTCCACGATCCGATACGAGCTCGAAATTTGCTCTCGTCGGCCAAATTCGCGAGCGCCTCCTGCAATTCGGCGTCGAGGATCGCCCGGGCGCTGCCAGTGCTCCCTAGATCGTCCGAGACCGTTTCCGTTTCCGGGGGCGAGGCATCCGCTTTCCTTGTTTGTCTCGATTGCTTCGACTGTGACGTCCTGTGAAACTTTGGGGACAGCGAATCTTCGCGGCGTCTGAAGGATACCACTAGGGGTCGACGGTACTCGCGCAGACTGGCCACCTCGCTTTCTATGTAACGACCACTGCCGCCAGCGCCATCCGCCATGATGCTGCAGCCGCTTGTACTGTTGTTGTGGGATAATCTGCCGGACAGGACAGAGTAGCACCTACCTACTCCGCCGGTACCGGCTGTTGTTCTTCTACGCCGTCGACCACGTCTTCCACGTCCACAGTATCCTGACAGAGTTTCCTGAAAGCAAGTAATTAAATATCTTTGCTTTCAGATACGACCGCGTATAACCTGCGGGAGTTTCTTGTGCAATCGTCATTGTAAATATGTTGGAGCCGACATTAGTTTATCTCTCAAATATTCTGACTCTTTTAATTTTAATTAATCTATCAATAATCCTGTTCAAATAAGAATTTTGATGCAGTACGAATACGATTAAAAACGCGGACTATAAAGAAAATAAGAAAAAGTGGGTTAAAAAGTCGAAGATATTCGAATCCCATCTTGAATAACAGCTTAAAAAATTTGTTTTGTAGTGTAGTGTAACATATATTTTTTAGAAAAAAAATCAAAAATGTCGCTCTCCAAAAAAACTCAAAATTTGAGTTTAAAATTGAAAAAATAAAACATTTGATCTTTTCATATCTTTTCGAAAACTATATTTCAAGACGAAAAAAATGACCCCCATAACTTTTAGATTATGATGAATTGATCCGATATTGATACCACTATGTTTTTGAAATTTTCAAAAATTGATATCTTAAGAACTTTTGAAAATTAAGGACTAAAATTTTAAAGGTCTTTTGATACATGCAAGAAGATGTCAAAAATTCAGCTAAAATTCAATCAATTTTAAGGAGGTTGTTGACCTTACACTCTCCTCTCTATGAATCTGGAGTACCCATTAGTTTGCTTTATTAACTGCTATTCTATGATATTTACGCGTGACATCCTCGTCAGTGTCAGTGTGGCAGGGACCCTTAAGAACTTCTAAGAGGCTTACCTTGAAGGCCTCGCGGAACTTGTTGGACATTATATGATAGAGTAGCGGGTTGATAGTTGTCGATAGATAATAGAGAACTCCGGAGACGTATGTCAGCACTGTAAATACGGCGACCATGTGCGGTGCACTGTGAGTGCCGTAAATTGCCAAAAGACGCTGGGCGTGAAACGGTGCCCAACATATGAAGAATGCCACCACTACGGCCACTGAAAATCAAAAAGATTTATTCGATCGGAAGTATTTAAGTGTTAACAATTAAAATATAGCTATTTAAATTAAATAATTTTTTGATTATCGGCAATTACGAATTTTCGTCAAACCCATTGTTCGTTTGTATATTTTGAAACATTCAACGGTGTTCTGTAATCTTTGGATTAGACGCCATTAGCTGCTATATGGCATTATCAATTACTAATGGGGGGTAAATGCTCAAGTCGGAAACAAGCTCATTTAGCTCAAGCTTAATAAAGACTATGGAGCACGAAATTCCTCTATTCCTGATTAAGAATACGTCTGGTACAAAGGACTCCCTAACGTGAGTTTATAGTGAACATTGTTTATCACACAAATATTTGCTTAGCGACATTTTAAGCAAATATTTATTATCAACTGTAGCAACTTGCGCACTGCGAATTGAACCTTAAGCCACGTCCACCGAATAAGTTTTTGTTTAAACGAATGATAAATCCGAATTACTTGAACAGTTTAATCCCCATTGTGAAGTATGCACGTAAAAAGCAGCTCGGTAATTATGGAGATTTTGTTCTCTGATACCAGTCCGATTACTAGAATAAGGGTGAGAAAAAAGCTTCGAATGTAAATGTTGTTAAACGAGTATTCAAATTTTTAAATACTTATTAATCAGATATTTTCATTGAGTTGGTAGTCAAGTCTTAATACTAACCATTCGAACCATGGAGAATATATGTGTCCATAATTATGAAAATGCTCTAATTCAAATATTTCTTGTTTCGAGATTACATTGAATTAATTTAGTTTAAAATAATATGGTGTGAAATAACTGATAAACTCATTTTTTTTTTTAATTTTGACTTAGACCACTTTTATAATTATGGACTCATATGTTGATATTTATATCGAATTGAAATACTACAGGAAACATGCGACCGTAGCCTGTTTACATTGAAAATGAACTAAATCTGTATATTTTTCATGCTGCTATTATGATTTTTATTAATTAGTATGCTACGTTGAATATTTCGTATTTTTCCTGTTCGTTATGATATTTCTGAGACCAGGCTTGTGCGGATGATAAAAAATAAATGAAATCGACTCGGGATTCTGATAGAAATTTATAATTTATTTTTAAATCAATCTTATTGATTAATCCTGTCACTGGATTAATTAATAATTAATACGAGTTCGAAACTCCCTGACTTGTATATTTCATACGATACCATAAATCATAAAATATCGATCGCGTGTATTACTCAAGTTCATATCAACATGCCAAAACGTTATATTAGTGAAGCCTTGTGGACACGTGTAATAAGCCATCAGTTTAGTTTCATAATGTAATTGGCAGTTATCTCCTCTTAAATATCTGGTGATTCTGGATGGTATCATTCGAACATGAAACTGAGGGTCCTTTATAGATATATCGACCTCTGACCTTTCATTTGACAAGAACCTTTTCTTAATTTTCGTTTTCCTACCGACTTTCTCAAGTAGAATTAGTCATATACGACTTGCAGAAAAACAAAGAATGTATGACGAATTGTATATAAAGTGGAAAATAAAATTTTTTCCTATTCGTGTTAATACCAAAAACAGAGTAATCCTATGTGAATGAAAAAAAAAAATTCATCTGTTTTTTTTTATGGACCTCTGACTTGTTTGAGATAGTACGAGTATGGTTTAGGTATAATAAATTCAATGTTATAATACCTTTTTATAATTTCATGGTGTCAAAAGAAATTGGTCGTTATGCAGAGACATTTGTTCTGCTGGAGAGATAGAGGATAAAATTAGGGTGGGTTCTAAACGAGCGACAATACACTTATTTGCCGTAGGACATTTTTAATGAGACAAATAATTCAATTTGTTAAAATAATATTTATTTTTCATTTTTCGCAACTAGATGACCCTGTAAGCCAAATGAATAAAAATTTTAATTTCAATATTATTAAAGAATACGCACGTATAGTATAATATATATATTCTTCGAAGTTTTGGACTAGATTGTACTCGGGGGGGGGGGGGGGCAATTCAATAAAAGTTAAAAGTTTTCCTAGTCAACATCTTCACTATAGACTTTTTCAATCGAAAAGGAAAATTCATTTTGTCACGTCAGACGGTGAAAAAAAGTTTCCTCATATATTTCAGAATATAAAATTGGAAAGATGCATAGGTTATTGAAACTGCAATAATTGGTTCTACCATAGAAATGAAATAAATGCGTTAACTCCAGTTGGCACGTTTTCTTCCAAGTAACCTTACGTAAAGTTTATTCCGTAATACGTCCCCCATGGAAATACGTGCAGTAAGATTAAAAATATATACAAATATATATAGGAGACTATCATAACATACGTTGTACCTACTTTTTCGAAATATCAGTAAATGCATATAAAAAAAAAAAACTCGAATCCGCATAACGCCCTAAAATAAGAATTGTCAAAAATAATAATAATGTGCACTGTTTTTCATAAATTGTACAAAAAAACATTTGTCAAAATATCTTACCGAGCATTTTGACAACACGTTTCGTAGCATTGGTCTGAACGTTCCTGGAGCAATTCTTCCTGCCATCGTCGCTCTGCGACGCATCGACGTTCTGAGGCGAACAAGAATGCGGTGGGACCATCGCAGCGACGACCTCAGTACCGCCGGATCGTTCCTTCCTCTTGAAGATGCCCCCAGTTTTGAGAGAGACGCTCGACGTCGCAGTAGCCTCCCCGCCAATCACACTCGAGCGTCTCAGCTGAAGCGCGATGAGGACATAGAGTACGGTAATGAGGGTCATAGGAGCGACAAAGAAAAGGAAGGTGGATATCTCGAATGCGTGAGGAATAACGACCCGCTTGACGATGCAGACGTAATGATCCTCGTAAGGTATCCGGCCGTCGGCGGAAGTCTCGTAGACAATGCCAAAGGACATTGCTTGGGGTATAGCTAAGCAAAGTGCAACCAGCCAGATGGCGATGACAAATTTGATTGCCCTGGTAAGTTTGGACATGGTGTGGGACAGAAAAGGATGACAAATGGCGACGTATCTCTCGACGGTGAAAGCGGTGATGGTCAGGACCGTCGCATTTGCTGACGTTTCGGCGGCGAACCCCTGAATCACGCAAAAGACCTCGCCGAAGACGTAGGGGAAGTGGGACCAGATATAGTACATTTCCGGTGGCAGACCGGAAACTAGCAGCAGCAGGTCCGACACGGCCAGGCTAAAGAGATAGTAATTCGTCGCGGTGTGCATAGACTTGTTTCGGGCTATCACGATGCACGTGCTCACGTTTCCAATCACGCCGGTGAGGAAGATGATGGCGTATATTATCGTCATGGGTACGACTATGTAGAGAGGATCCCTCCGGGCGCCCCAGGTGCTCCGGTAGGGCGCCGCTGGTAGTGGAGTCGCCGTGATGGTCGTCGATGTCGTTGTTACGTTTGTTGTGGTCGTCGACGCGGTGCTCGACGTCAACGAACCGTAGAGAATGGAAGCCTGTTCGTCGGTATAGAAGGGCGAGGGTACTGTGTGGTGGTACCTCTGCGGCCACCTCCCCTCGTCCAGCACCAGGGGCACCATTCCTCCCTTCTCCACCCACCGATCACCCTCTGTGATCCTCTATTATTTTTCTCCCGGGATCCTCAAATAAGTCGACACTTCAGCAGATTTCATTCGAACAAACCACTTTCGAGCAGTCCTGTGCGGACCTTACCGTCCCCTGTCATCGATTACAGTGACTTTTTTCTCTCGTTCAATTCGTTTTATTTTTTTTTATTTTTATTTATTTATGGCTCTTGCTTGGACTGTTCAGATAAGGATTTTTTTATTATGAGTTATTTGTCCGGTTATGTACTTCGAGTCCATCTGAAAAATAAATTTTTTTTTATATATTGACAACGGACTGTTTTACGACTTATTTTTATAAAGTGGTATAGGTAGCGTAGTGTAGGACATGTTCTATTGATTCACGGATTTTTTTTGTAACGCAAATCCACAGGATTACCGATATTTAATTTTTGATTATTTACTAGGACGTCTGTAGCTTTTAATTTTGTATTGTTTATCCGTAGATACTGTAAGGGTAGCAGTGCTGTAGTAGTAGTATAATAATAAAATAGTTTCAGTGTGTAATGGCGATCTTGGAAGTAGGCCTAGGGCAAGAGTTACCCCTTTGGATTTTCAGGAGAATTCTGGAATCTTGAAATAGAATGTCTAATGTAGATACTGTTAAGTTAGAATATTTCAGGTATTACACTCGTTAGGAAGCGGGGTCCTATTCTGTATCTCTTGTGATGAAATGCTTGTTTCACAAATTGTTAAATTTCCAAATTCTAGATTAGGAATATTGAGATTAACCTAATAGCTTATAGTATAACGAAACTTATAACGAACTACTTTTTGGACATTTATTAAGTAATATAAATGAATAAAAAAATTTTTGTAAATTTATTTTTTTTTTTTTAGTAATTTTGCCTTTTTATCTTGAACGCCCCCGTAGCAAAGTGACTGATGGAAAGGCGAGCGATAGCATGAAAAGATAAGGATAGGTGAAAGTAAGATGTGGGAAATGAAATTGAAGGATTTAGTATTGACAGGCCTGGGATGAAGGGACTTGAGTGCCGTTAACTCGATAGCAGATAATCAATAGACAAAAGAAAATGTAGTGCGATTCAGAAGCAGAGAATTATTAAGACTGGGGATAGAAAATCAACAAAGTTTTATACGGTCAATATTCATTTAATTTTGTAATGTATAATTGCGAGATTTTTTTTTGCGCATTATATAATATAAAACCGTAACTACTGAAGTTTACGGAAATTCTAATTAAGTTTGAAACAATTTGCCAGTTATGTTAATACTGGAAATCCTCTTTGGTAGTGGATAATCTCACGTCTCGCTGAAATTCGTCACCAGCGTATAACATGTACAGTGATATGATTAATTAGGAGACACCAGAACGTGATCCGGAATAAATTATAAGTAAGTAATAAAATATTTGACATTCAATTGTCACGATACAAACATTTACTTTGGGTATTAACGTCAAATTTCTATAAATGACTTTTACTTCGTTCGGGTCATTAAATCAAATTGAAATAATGTAAAGGTTTTTCGGCGCCTTGTCAATTTATTAGAAATTAACTTGATTCGTAACTGAGCTAATTTGTCGGCTCAACCCGAGAGAAATAATTAGTTCAATTTTCTTGCCATTATCTTGATGAACAGTTTAATATTCACTTTGATAGTAACCCTGATTATCAAACTTCTCTCTGTCTCGACTCCCATAAGTTATAACTTCTTGCACTAATATTTTTTTGCATGAAATTATTATTTTGACAAATTTGCAATACGAAAATATTTATTCATAAATAATTATTTCTATTGATAACATTAATAAAGAAATTCTTACACTTTTCTATTCTCTTAGTGTTCTGTGATATTATTATTATTATTTATTCACGGCTTGTCTTTCATATCTATTTGGTTCGTGGTAGAAATTAACACCGAAAGAATTACGATCGTTTTTTACGTTCACTATAAACATAAAATTTTACGAGACAAATTTTTATGGCACCTGATCACTTGGTTATGGTTTATTGATTTTATTCAGCCTTTGTGCGATAGGCACTGTCGTAGTGGGCGAAGATTCGAAAGGCATAGCAACTTTAGGAACTATTTCAATAGCTCAGGTCATCGCGTCTTCTTTATAAAAAACCGAAGCTGCCATTTCCAAGTTTGTTTACTGTAACAAATTTCCCAAAGTTTTTCAAAGCTTTTGAGGAAATTGGACGAAAAGAAAATTGCATCCATCGAAGCTAATTCTATCAGTCGATCGTCCGACTTACGAGCCAAAAAAATAACAATTAAACAATTTCTGTATAACTATATTGAATTTTTTCAAAATATTGCAATTCGACATTTCGACACTTCTATACCAAATCCTATCGATCCTATCGATTATTGATTTTTATAAATTCTGAAAGAGCATACACACTGCGCCATCACCGTATATTAATATTTATACCGATAATGGATATCCGAAGTAGGATGTTTTGCGTCGAGTAGAAATATCCTAGGGCATTTGTATTTTTAAAAAATCGAACAAATATTTTCTTTAAAATATTTCAGCTGAAAATGGATCTTTTAAAAAAATTCCCAACACCCTATCTTTTCATCACGATACTCGCATTCGTGCTTCTAACCAAATCCTATTCGTAAAATGGCCGTAAAGTGTCAACGGCCATGTTAGTCAATCACGAGATTCATCGAATTTGAGTGCACTGATACTTTGATATTTTCGTAATCATTAATTCTATCGGATTAATAAACAGATTAATTACTCTCCTCCGATAAATGCAACAATTTATCCATATTCCTGAATACAAGACCGAATCTTATCATTCTCGCCCAAACCGGCTGACAAACGACGTCAAGATACGCCGTTAAAAGGGTCTCTGTAATAATCCAGTAGAATCAAATAATAAATGCTTTTATTTAATTTTACCTATATGCTTTACGTATATGTACTATTTCAAGCTATGTATACATATCAAGTACGGAAGTACGTCAAGGGACAGAGAATGGCACCCGCTGTAAGTTTCTGACTGGATGATGAAAAAAGTAACAGATGGGGTTGTTTTATAAATAGGACTGTATCCTTTGTTCGGTGAAGACGCCGTAGAAGGGTGACTACCTGCAATTGTCCTAAAATGTCACAACATTTTTCAGCTTTACGATTCCAGTTGGCTGGTTGCACTCGAGTAAGACTTTTCACGGTCCAGAGTCTTATGGAAACTAAGGTTTATTAGATATTTTAAATTTTCGCCATCCGACTGTGATAGCTAATTTCATTCTCGAGACGGGATTTAATTGAGCGATTATTTTTGTCTGAAACGAATGTTTCTCTGAATGATAAGCTCGCAGGGTTTTTTGAATATTGAGATAATTAACTAGAGTTCCAGATTCAACTCTTAAATCTTAGAGTTTAATGGGCAAGTCTGTGTCTAGTTTCTTCTCTATATTTTTATTGAGATTATTTCATATTCTTTTTTTTATAATTGGTTTTAAAACAATCTTAAGGAACTAGTTTCACTTTTGGATAGGAATTGCTTCAGTGTACATTGCTATCGGGTTTATTTACTTTTGTCAACTCGCAGTTAATTTTCTTGATGAACTTTAAGGTTAGGAGTAGAGAGTTCTCGAGAGCTTCGGAGATTTGGTTCTAGACGTAAATATACTTTCGCTATTTCTCGACCGTTGCCGTGTTACAAGTATTGACGACTGATGATATTTCTTTGACTGGGACTTGATGTTAAATTTATGGACAAAATTTTTATTTTTATAAATTCATTTTTCATTATCATTTTTATTAAACGATAGTACACGCATTGGGCGGATAGAAGATTCTCCACTGCTGCGTCGTCATTAATTATAATTGGATGATGACGTTCGATGATGAGTACAAAAGGTGGATGGTGTGACGTGAATTGCGCATCGGAGTGATGGAAAGTGCTAATAAATATCACGTTGCCACTTTCTCTTTATATCCCTTGTCCCAATGGCTGTGCAAGACATTATACCTCGTGTGTAGATTGGCAAAATGTGATATGGGATAATTGGAGGGTTAACCGTGTCATTAAAATATTTCTAGCAAACGGGTGTAATTTTGGAAATTCATATGAATATGAATTTATGATATGTTAAATCATACCAGAGTTTAGTTCGCAAATCGTTGTTTATTATAATGTAATTTAGCCAAGTCTTTCTACAATGTCGATTAACGAATTTGTCATTTGCAATATTTCAGGAGGAATTAATTCGACGAGTTTTTCACGTATGTTACGTATGGCATCGGTTAGCATTCTCAGTCGACAGTCAATGGAATTTCAGACTCAGCACGTTACCCAGTGAACTGCCCTTGCGACCTACTCGTCTTGCACTCCTAAGGTCCTAACCATACCTAAGAGCATCAGCAAAAAATGACTATATAAGCAGCCAAAGTGATGATACTGACGCTCAGAAAATCATTTAGAATGACGCGCTAAAGATCGGACTGCACATTGTCACTCGTAGCTCTAACCGTTAGAGTATTAGATCCAGTGTAATATTCGTAATCTGGCCTAGGTACGGATTAGTTATTACATACCCTAGGGAACAAGCTGGATCGGTTACCGGGCAAAATTGAGCTGCATAGACTAGTCTTTTCCAAATTGAGTAACGCATAAGATTGATAATTTTCTGTTCCACAACATTTCTAATCGCCTTAACCTCACATACAGTTAGGTTTTGTAATTTAATATCACGATCTATATCCCGAATTTCTCATAACTCAAACACTGCAAGCAACACTTTATTCAAACTTATTGAATTATTTGTAACAATATAACGCAAACATCAAATTTTCTCGCGTATTTATTATCTATTAACCGTCCATAAGAATTTCAGGGAATATCTCTTCACTTTGGAATAGCAAGGCGTGTTTCAACACCTTAAACGAGCAGCGAACCCACCATTGAGTGGATTCTTACCGCTCGGAATTCACGCAAATTTTATTCACGTTACCTCCGGTCGTTTCCTTTTCTTTTGGTTACTTCTAAATTTTAGTTATCAAATTTAAAGGCCTCGCTAGCCACTACGGCCTACGTAACACGTACAATGATCAATCCCATTCATTTTTATGTTTAAAACGAAAGGTTCAAAGGTCACTATAAATACACGTTACGAGTAAAAAAGCCTGTCGCGTTTCTTCGTAACAGGTGGAAAAATTTAATGCTGTCCGACGTCCTATGTTAAATTTCCAAATTAGTTGCAGAGAATTGCGTGATTTTTTTAAGATTTCGTATTCACCCCCTGAGAGTTTCAGTTATCTTTGAATATTTTGATTTGTCGTGAAAGTCATAAAATGTGCGTTAATTATATGGATTTGACAATAAGAAACGCGTTTGCGCTAAGATAATTTTTAGAAATATTAATTTGAAAATTGTTTTTGTCACAATAAATATTATTCTGTTAAATATCGTGTGACGCTGCTCGTACGATCAAAGGTTAACATTTTTAATTCGGTTAATTGATCTTTGTCCGATGTAATAATTATTCGCAATTACTAACGCTGAATAATCTGCGCTTTGCTCCCTGCAAATTGCAAGTCCATTTGGCTCCTTGCCAGGACGAGTCCTTCAGTGACGTAATTGCATTGGTTGAATCTAACTGTGACACATAGTATACACACGTGAGATTACAGGTAAAACAGATTTGACACGAGCGATATGCGAATTGCGTTTCAATTTTAGAATTAAAAATATATTTGTAATGCGAATCAATGCTGATGTTTGCTCTCTAGATGACGAAATTGAATCGTGCAGATTGAACGAACTTAAAACAATTAACAAACCGTGAAGAAAGAATACGATTTTTTTTTTATGAATTAACGTAGACATTGAATTTGATTTTTGAAATTATTTTTTTCTCATGTCAATTTTTATTCGAATTTTACGTTACGAACCGTTCACACATTAGTGCAATGTGAATGAGATGTACCTGGCTACTTGACATTTTCGAAAGCAAAACCATTTCGAAATGACGCTGACATATAATCTACAGAAATAAAAAAAAACCGTCGCAAGGTAAAAAATAAAAAAAATCCTTTTTTTGCTTCATTTCAGTCAAAACTGTGAAAGCAGCTTGAGAAAAACCATTTACATACAATTCTACGTCGGACGATTCAAGTTACTGGGTTATCATTTTGAAAAAAATTGTCCTTGCTCTTTTCTTAACGAATTTGTCTTCCTTCGGAAATTCACATAAGAGGATAACGAGAGGACAAACATAAAAATACTTACGTTCATTTCGTTCAATTATCTTGATATTATTTTTGATGAGCTGTCGTATTATTTCAGAAAAGAAAAGCCTTAGAGGTTCAAAGTTACATACTGTACAAGATTCTGGATCAATAACGAAAACCTATTATCAGTAAGCATAAGGTCTTAACGGCAGTGAGGCACAAAGTTATATAATTAGAGAATAGAATTTATCATCAAACCGAAGAAATTAATTCTCAGTAATATTAACCCAAGCAAGTCTCTTCCGTAAGGCGAACATCCGCTTGACTAAGATGCAAGGGAAGACATCATCAGGATACTCGGGATTTTCCGGAAATTACATTATCTCCTCGCTGAGGCTCGATTCAACCCTCAAGGGATCAGGAGTACCAACCTATAACGTTTGATCTATAAAGTGGTTACATAATGGATACTCTTTTTTTAACATACAGGAAAAAAAAAATTCCCAAACTTGGCATCATTATTAAAACCTGTTAATTCGGTCAGATACCAGGTGGACCAAGTCATTCGAGTAGTGGTAATTTATCAAAGTAAAAAAAAAATATCAAAATCATAAGAGATGATTTATAAGATATCCTCTTGATGAATGTCCGATAAGATGAAGATAGAAAAACAGATTAGCAGCAACGAAGTCGTTTGGGGTTTAAAAGTTCTTAAGGGATGTTTATCTTTCTGAACCAATTGCATGACGTCAAACTTCCTTCGCCATACATTAATGCGCCCTTAAACATCCCTTCGAAATTCTTCAGGCTTGGATTTATGTATGGGACACCGATATACGTATAATGGTACTTCGAAATTTCGAAATTATTCTAAATGCCATAGTTTCATTTTGAAAAAGAGTACTTATTTATATTCATCGAGAACGATTGTCCGCGAAAAGTACTCTTTTCTATTATTAATTCCAGTCCATCCAAGATAGAAATATTTACTGGGCACTTTACACTCATTTTGTATGAAAATCTTTCTCTTGAGTAAGACGTTTCTTCTCCCTTGGGATACGGTGGCTGTAAGGTCTGTCTCGTAGGAGAAAAATTTACATCTGCCCGTGTATCAATTCTCCAAGTTCTTTCCAAGTGTATTTTTCAACTTTATTAACGTATCTAGTTGAAATCCTTTGTGACGCAACATACGGCTACGTGGTACGCGATAAAGATTATTTTCTTAGATGTGAAACTGTACTTTAATAAATTCTACAGATTTTCATACGACAATTGAAACTTCGTTGATTCAATTTTTTTTCGGCTAATTCATAATATGACTAATTAATTCATGATAATTATTTAAAAACGATATCATACCCAGTCTAGTAAATAAATTCAGTATACCCATAACGTTTGAGTCTCGATTTTATATTTTAAGATGCTCGCATCACGTTTTACTGGCAAGCGACTTCTTTTGCTTGGATACTATTGAATGCGATAAAATTTCTATTATGATTTTTCTATATTTTATATAAGAGATATTACCTTTGATAGATACTGGTGTTTTTAAGATCGTTGAAGAAGATTTTGAAATTTTTGTTGTTTAGTATATTTCTTAATTTTTAGACGTTGACCTTCTTCTTTAGTCTAATTTCTAAATAAATTGGCGATGGGAATGTATTTATTAAAAACCCTACAAACTCATGCGGTGGCTCCTTTATTTAGTGGCAGATGCGAATGAGTATCCACCTTGCGATTAATAACAAGGGTGTAGCCATGAAATCGCTTTCCAATAGAGACCCGTGCCAAAGGTTATTTTCATCGAAGATTTACGTCTAATCGCTGCGCGTGGGATATACTGATATCCGATGATTTCGGTGAGTAACTCTTACGGTGAATTAACGTTTGATCTAGGCCTACATGCCGTAAAGTGTAGCATAACTATTTCCTTATGAATAAATTTAATCAAATGCGCAAGTTGACGCAGTAAATAATTTGTAGACGATTAAATTAAGGGCATTAAACTAAATTCTCAAAGTGTAAATTTCATATAGACGGAATAAATATTCGAATTAATGGACAATCATTTTTAAACGCATACCCTCAAAAAAAAAAGACTGTTATCCATCCACACGATAAGACGAACGAATTTGATCTCGTGAGAGTGTATCGATTTCAAATAAAGTAACCACGTGCCGAATGTCAGAAGGATGAAACTGACATTCTTTTATGGTTGGGCGATCGTGCCAAATGCTCGTCTGACATTACGCGATAGAGCTTGGAGAAATTTTATGTATGAAACATGTAGTAGATTAAGACAGAGTTCCAACATTTTTTATAGTATCAAGTTTGCAACATTGAAAAATTTTATTGCCACGATCACGGCCATTTCTGTTGGTCGACCGTGTAAGATGAATAAAAACTTTAATACCCCTTCTTTACGATAGGCAAATTTTATCTGAACGAATTTTCTTATCTTAGGGCGCTGACAGCGACACGATAATACTTCTTTTAGTATTTCCTCAGAAACTACTAAACTGCCAAGCGCTTACACCATAAGCGAAAAGCATAATAGATTCTATCATCGTATCTCTTTGCCATCAACTTCTCAAATTACCTGACAATAAATTACACTAATTAACAAAAATCAATTAAATGGGCTATAAAAATAAAGAAATAATTGCGGTCGTTATTTATAAAATAATAAACAATGAGAATTCAAGTGTCTTCCGAACGCTGATCAAGTAAAACCACAAAGTTTAAAAAATATCAGCAAGTCAAAAACTACCGGACGTGACTCCGACCCGGAAATCAATTATGATAATGATGATGATGTAATTGAAAAAATTTCTTAAGGATGAAGTATTTTATTAAATAAGAACTTGAAAAGCTGTCTCAACCTTTCAATCTAGAGTATCGTTAACTATTCACTTGAACAAATTGATCAATAATTCCTCAAGGAATTTTCTTTTTTTCCTTATTAACTTGGTGCAATTTTTCAAGTTAATATAATTATTTCAAAGGAAAGAAATTTCGTCTCCTACCATTCGCAGAGAGAATTTTGGACATGAGAATTGATAACGATTTCGCGAATTTATTCGCGAACCCTTATCGATTTTACTTTAATGAATCATTACAGGCAACCAAGCGTTATTTGAGCGAGTCAAGCACACTAATTGATCTGTAGAAAATATTAATGGAGTTCGAGATTTTAGGCTTTCGTGGACAATATTATCGTTAATACTCATGGCTTCCATCCGCATGAAAGCCACGAGTGTTAATTAATGGAGTTAATAGACCAATGAAAAATAACGGATGATTTAATAAATTATAAATATATTTATCTATTTAATCTGTTCTGCCAACCGCATGCATACCCGTTCTCGACTATCTTGTAAAGCAAAAGTTCATTAAAAAATAAGTACGCGTAAATCACGTGACTTCTCTTCAAATTAAACTCACTTTGCCAAGTCCTACTGAACTTGCCTTTTACCATGAAACGCCTTTTCCCTGCTATTAACCTTTAATTTTGTTCATTTGTCTTAGCATTCTTACGCTCGTTTCCTCCGACATTAATCGAAGTTTAAACTCTGGTTACCCTATCTTAATACTATATTTAAAAAATTGGACCAGGCTTAAACCACCTCGGAGGAAACGGGCATTAGTGTCACTGCACAAAGTACAAAAGTAGATGGATGAAATGTTAAATGGATTTAATAAAATTCCACATATGCTTTTCAACTATACATAAGAATAGCACAGAGATATATGTACGTCCGCCAAAGAAAGCAGAAGGTCATCGAACGATAAACTAAAAAAAAAAAGATATTGAGTTCTTCGTACTTGATAATAGCACGACCAAAAAAGAACCTGGAAAAATCTTAAAACTGAAAATGATACATTATCCGATATTTAAAAGTTATCTAATCTCTGTTTCCTAATCCCCCATCTTTTTTCATGAATTTACACAAAATTCTTTATCACCAGCCCCTCAAAAGTTCATGTTTCCGTATGGCTACAATTAGGTTTTGATTTGATTGAAAATTATTTCCAAACAGCTACCAATTTTAGCCTATAGCTAGTTCATCAATTTGTATTCTCCGGTGCGCGTAACTTTAGGTCCTCGAAAGAATCGTTACCAAATACAAAGTAACTTTATTCCCATGCAAAAGCCTACTTCTTTTTTTTTATACCGAACGAGAAAGTAAAATTAACCGTGAAAAAGCACAAAAGACTTCGATACGATGATAAAGTGGCTTTATCAGTGAATCAAGAGTGAGAGCTTCCATCGACAAGGCAGTTTCAATTTATCAATCGATTTACTCACCGTTCACTTCCGGTCTCTTCGATGGGAGTATTAATCGATCATAACTTTTGTTGTTTCAAAGATTCTTCAATTATTTAATACCCTACTTTACTTTACTTTCACAGCCAAAAATACGTGACCCGCGACTTCAACGTTTTTTTTTTCAAGTTTCACGAGCAATACGATATTCAAAATAAATAAGTTTATTGAATCCCTTGACCAATTCTAATCAGGAATCTGTCCCCGTGGACTTTATAACGGCGTTTGAGAACTCGTAGGAAGTAGTTGCTCGCGGAGTTGTAAACTATCCGTAATTGTGCGATCGGACGCACCGTGGACGAAGCCGGGACACGTTGAGAAGTGCCTCGCCGAAAGCTCTCAGGCTGCAAGCTCAAGCGTCGCGACTGCGCCGAGCTACGAATCCTACGTCACCTGCAAAAGGCTACCTCGATCTATTATCCGTTCTTCCTCTTTTTTTTTTATTTCTCTTTTTTTTCTCTTTCGATAAGGTTCAATGCAGCAATTTATCATTGTAACGTAGCGGATGCGTTGCTCTGAGAATAAAACATTTCCAACGTGCGTGTCCATATGATACGATTATTTATCGTTTAGCCTTCATTTTTTATTACTTGTGTAGTAGTGTATATATATATATGCTTATAGTAGCAACTCGCGTAAATAAGCTATTTATTTAAATTTCCAGAGCGCTTTCATCATATTCTGGCAATTATAATAGTAATTTAATGTTACCTTATCGTAATGTAGTATACAGTGCTTGTCCTATTTTAGAATGGCTAAAAAATAATAATTTGTCGATTCGTTCTCACGCATGAAAGTCATTAACCTATTGCGTGATCAGTTAATTTAATTGAACCTGCTATCGTTTCGAAATAATTTCCCTGAAAAGAATTTCTTTATAAAAAAACAATCATCGACATAATGTTTTTGTTTGTCTTCCAGGATTGTCAACAAATCGTTCAAATCTGACAAACATCATTCTTCGGAACGTACCCAGAGCATCGTCGAAGTATGACGGCTAGTCAAACCTGATGCTGCAATCAATATCCTGGTAGTATGTAAACGATAATTTTCAAAATCACAATGTATAAATATTACCCTTTATACAATATGAAGCTCAAAGATTTTGTTCGACGCGGAAATTGCTATTACCCTTAAACTAACGCACGAGAAGAAGTAAAGAATTTTATTCGAGAATTACGTGGAATAAATCATGCCCTATCCCAACGTTACGACCAATAAACTTTATGGATTGCGATCACTTTACATCTTTTATAACGCAGAGCTTCAGCTAATTCAATTTAAATAAACTTGTCAATTGCAAATACGTTCACTTTCAATTCCTGTCACTCTAATTAAAAATATATTATGGATACGACTCAATTGATTTTAACGTGATTGGATGCTGATCACCCTCGCGCACATTAACCCTTTGAAGCATGGTGGTAACCCAAATTACCACCTAAATTTATTCAGTTTTTAATAATTATTTCTCTTATTA
>JARQSW010000819.1:24159-72633 GCA_030142375.1 Calameuta pallipes | reverse complement strand
TAAAACTTTCCCTGCGGGCCCCTTTTTTCGATTTTCATCGTTGGTTCTGCGCAACAGTGTGATAAGTGTTGGGTAGGAAACGGCAAAGGAATTGTCGTGGCGCCATGACACGTCTCTAGGCTCTCACTGTCGATATTCACTCGTGTTTTATATATTTTCTAAGCAATAATTGAAGAATCGGGCTCCGCAGGGAAAGTCTTCTTGTCGGAAGGCTTCAATTTGGTGCAATCAATTGAGTGGCATTGCTTTCTAAATGGACATTTTTGGGTGCGAAGTTTCCTCGCTTCCAGCTCTCGTTCGTGTAATAATGAAAAGATATAGGCGGATCGGAATTCTCTGGCAGAAACACAAAATTATCGTCTGCAATGCCGGACGTTTCCAATAACACGCGTGTTACCTAATGCACGCGGAAGGGTTTAGCGACAGCAATATTTACCCAGTCAGCTAGCAAGTGGCCTATTGCCCGTCTCGTCAGCTTTACAATATTTACAATTTTGAACGTCGTAACAATAACTGTACTTGACCTCCTGTCAAGACACCGAATACACAGAACCCGTAGATTCCCCGATGGGAATCCAGATCTTTCGCGTGTCGTGAAGCACGTGTAGCCTATCCCGTCACGAATGATCACGAGGCCGGAATCAGTTCCGGAGACCTATTTACCTACTGAAAATATCAGTCAGAAAATGCGCAATCCCTTAGCTGCCTTCCTACCACCTACGAACTTATCGCCGGGAGAAAAGTACCACTGCGCGACCTTTACGTTACTCGACACACGACCGAAACGATTACGCGGAGCGTGGACTGAATAGGAATGTTATGCTTGCAATTTCTTTTACCCTGCTTCATTAATTACAAACAAAAACTTGAAAACGAAACTTTGATACGAGATAACGGACCCTCCAGATCGCCACCGTATTAGCAAACATCTGATCTGAACGATCGTGCAAGCGGAAGGCGAAGCGTGCTGTCTGGATCGAAGATCCAGTAGCTAAATCTATGATTCCGTTAATCTCGATCAATTACCAAATTAGTACACTCGGTAGCTTAACTCACCGCGTATAGCACTCTCCAAGTCCGCTAACTCCTCTCTATCCGTCGCCTTTCTCTCTCACTTTCGCTCTACACTTTTTCGCAGACAAACACTCTTAGTCACACTGTACTGGAACTCGGCTACACTGCAACTGACGCTACCAGAACATTCGCCCGCTAACGCGCTCTGGTGGCGTGGAGGAACATTACTTTTGGGCCCAATCAAATTTGCGCTATCCCATACGTAGCCCAATACGCCCGCGATTTTCAATGGGGAACTGGACCAATTTTCTTTTTCGTTTTTCTTAATTTTGGTGTTATAAAAACTATGAATATTCATGGCTTAGGTAAATAATATGCTTATATTTGTTAAAAAATGATATTAAAAATCGTGTTGCACAAATAGGAGTACAAACGCCCTGTTGAGTCATGTGACAAAATGGACGTCAAAACCTCATATTCGGTGCTGCCGTCTTGCGGATTAGTGAATAAGATAATAACGTCTTCTGGTGCCGACCATTCGTCGCCAACTTGCAAAGTGCAGTCAATTAAAAAATTTTATGTACATACACCAAATACACGGGCGTTAGAACGGGGGTTAGATTTACCAATACACGGAAAACTTCCGTAAGGAAAGAAAGGTGCTCACCATGATGTGCCGTTTACGGGCCTGTAGGCAGAGGATACGCGAGAAGCAGGCAGGTTGCCGCAAGCCCTCGCCCAATCGAGCATCAGTCACTACCAGTAGTGGAGGGAAGAAAGGCCATCGAGAAGTCGCCGGTTCAAAAGGCCATCCAGGAACTGACGAACCAGGCAAAGGTTATAAGCGTGGTGATCGGTAGGGGACGCGCCCTTGTCGCCCCGTAAGCCTAGGCGGCGATTGTGGAGGCCATCAAAGGCCCCGGAGAAAATGGAGGAAATTATCGTAAAGGGAGTACCGTCGCCTCCACCTCGCTGGGGCGAAATTGCTATCGCTAAAATGGAACAACATCGAAGTACATTGTCGCGCGATGAAAGATTTTTACTACTCGTAATTATCGATTATTGTAATTAATTCACTAAGGGGACTCCGTATGGCGATTTGAATTGTAGCGCGCGTACTGGGGCCGTAGAGGGCCACGCAAGCGGGACTAGAGTAGTGGGGATTTTAGACGTCAAGACGTCGCGACGAGGGGTCGCTCTCTCGTCCGTCAGCCGTCGTTGCGTCCGTGTGGGCCAGTTTTGACTATCGATTACCGGTGAGTTCTTGGGCTCCATTATCGCGAACCTTCTCCGGGTGATTAGCTACCGTTTTTCGTTGACCTCAAGGGTCAGTAGAGTGTTTCTTCTTTCGGAAATCTAGCATTTTGGAGGAAAGCTCGCGAAGTTCACGCTACCGGGGAAACTTCGTGGTTGCCGATTCTTTTCTATATTATTGTGACACTTGTGTATCTGTTACTAAGGAACTTGGAGGGTGACGGGAGAGCAACGATTCTTAGCGATGGCTTCTCGATCGCTTTGCTTTCCTATTATTTATAAGAAATTTGTCGTAAAGCGATTCCGTTTCATAATTTATAATTTCGCTTAATTTATAATGGCGAACTCTTCCGAAATCTCGTACCACTTGTCCTTCTTCTTAGCAACATTTTTTATGTTACGATGACTTTTATCGTAGAGAAATTTGATTTCTCTAACGATATTGATAATGACCTCGTCTATAGAATTCGGCCTATTGACAGGTAATGACAGATGACAGGTAATGACATTTCACGTATGAAAATATTGGCGGGGCAATTGTTCTTTTCACGTAAGCCGTTAAGGTGCACGCAACGGGAAAGTAGCGGCATGCTCCATGCTCCGTTCCGTGATCCGTAAACTACGAAGACCCTAGCAACCGTCTTCCGTATCGTTGCTGTGCACGGAACGTAGCAAAAATCTTAGAGATTTAGTAAACGCTCGGTTTTAAAAACGATTTTCTCATTCTTAATTGGAGAATCCAATGGAATTTCGCCTCTCGGAGTTCTTGCTCTCTGTTTCGGTTATCCCGCCCTGCTAATCCGTGCCAATGTGATAATTTATTGTTTCTGATTCTATATTGAAATATTATTTGTTTTCTGCTTGACACTTGCCCGCGAATACCGGACTCTAAAATCACGAGCGTTAGCTAGTTCGAACGTAACGAAAAATCACGCCAATGTCATTCACGTGCGGAGGGACGATAGGTAATTGTATTAGTCGCGGGTAAAGTGTATTATTTTTGTTGCAATTCTCGTAAATCCCCGTTGTATTACCGGGGAGACGCGTGAGTGACAAAGTAAAGTCTACAATAAAGGGACCATCTGTTATTTTACTTTAAATGGTACTGTACTTATTGTCTCGTAGCATTCGGTGCACGTTAAAATCTCCGTCCCTTTACCCTACGCGTTTCGGGAGAGAAATAGACCGAGCAGCCGCGTTGTCGCTAGGCTCTCCAGAGGAGTGAGTTGCGTGACCTTGGACCATTAGGCTGGGTGCACACGAGCGGCAAATGGACGCGAGGACGCGACCGAGGTGTCACAAACTGACTTACGCTCCCCTGCTATCTGTTGATAGTCTTTTTAGCCGTGTTTCGATACGGTATAGAAAGTTCTCGTGTGTGTAGTTCTCGCATTGTTCTCGCGATATCCAGGAAATTCTATGGATTTCCTGTGAGTGTTACGGAGGTGTAGTGCTGTGCCCTAGTGCAGTGCCCACCTGAGTGTCCTTTGGATACAGTTCTCGGTCTTCACGGATCAGCTGCACCAGCTCCGGTGAGGATTCCCAATTTATTAATTGGTGAAGGGATTTCGACTTGATACGTCCGATTCGTTCTGTTACGTTCTCGATTAGTCGCTCTCTGTATCGCGCACTATTTGCCTGACGCTTACTCCGACCCTCTCTATCTTAACCTAGCAGCCTGAGCGGCCGCGCATTTCCGTTTCCGTCCGCTCCCGTTCGTGCATCCAGTTGCGTTTCTCGATTTCACGCGTGCCCAAAATTCGAAGGATCCGTTAAGCTATCGTCTTTCTGATAGGTTCCGTCAGAGCTCTCGTTTTGGTGGAATTGGGCTTGTTCCACCTCAACTCCCAGTTCATACCGGCTCGTCAATTCCCGGTGAAACGAGAATTGGCTGGCGCCCGCCTGGCATGCAGATGCATGAACGAAGGGTGGACGGACGAAGGTAACGTGGGTTGGTTCCCGAAGATAGTTCGTTCTCGGATTTTGCTCATCGGTGTCGAGTAGAAAAAATTACGTTACAAACTGTATTATCGTAAATAATTCTCGAATAAAATAAAGAAATAATTCCGTTATAGAATGCTAGATTCAATGAGTTTTTTCTTTGCTTGGTTTAGTCAAATAAATAATAATAATCCCTTTCATGACCCATTCCAACAGACATAACCCACACTAATATGTATATGACAAATATGCAACTTAATTATAATAATACTAAATCATAATAAATAAGATCGCGTACCTGTTTAATAACGTGAAGATGATGCTCCCTTTTTATAATGGTTATATCATTATATGCAATAGTTTGAATCGCCTTCACTGGCGATGTCGAATTATAGACAGATTCAACGAGCCAATCAATTTCGCTCTTTCTATATTTTTTCCTTGTTCCAGATGCGGGAGATTTCAATTACATGAAGATTTTCAAAGCCTCTATTTTCGACACCCTGTGCGTTAAGATGAAAATTCACGTGAAAATGAACTACATTAATTTAAGGGATTTAACTTATTACCTGTGCTGCTTAGTGACCTGTTCACACGTGTTGGCAGTCCGAGATAGAAAAGGACGACACCAGGCAGCAACACCCCCGAATTTGAGAAATATAATATATGGTAGGACTAACTTTTGCCATTATCCTATGAATGTTGCTAGTACTGAAATTTGGCTCATTACAAGCAAAAATCAGAAATCAACACGTAATTATTCTCTGTCAAGGAAACGTGGGTAGCGGGGAGAGGCGTGATACACGGGTGGGTTCAGCGGTGGGAGAATCAGTTGTTGTGCTTCGCTGTATAAGGGCGAGACTGGACAGAGCTTGAGATTGGACCCAGCATGTGTGCAAGTGAGAGGATTAAGATCGGTGTTCCTGACCGCGAGAGGTACGAGCATTCTAAGAGGATAGAGTTATCGGGGGTGGCTATTTATTGAGTACCATGGAAAAGTAGAGCGGAGTCTCCAGTTTTTTGTCTCCTCGATGGTGTGGGGAAGAGGGTGGCCGACCGTGGGCGGGACGTCAAGGTCCTTGGGTATTCGGAGAGTGTGGGCGCGAGCAGAGGATGCGGCGAGTGAGCGGGCAGCGGGAAGGGTCCATCTCGGAATGGATCTGTTTTCTGAAGAGTCAGGATGTGGAACGTAGGGCTGCGCGATAAGCAATTTTTTCACGGTCCGTGTGCCAAATGCATCTATTGACGGATTTCCGATACTGGCGGAACGCCTTGACTTTGCTTTTCAAAAGGGTACTCGGGGTAGCTCTAGTCATCGCCCATTTTCCGGTGTAAGAATAATTTTGGGACACTCTGTGTACATGAGTTATATCTGCACAAACAATTGTATACAATGTACATAAATAGATGAGATAAGTTCGGTTAAGGACTGGCGATAACAAGAAAAATTTAAAGCTGTTTCAAGCCTTAAACCCGTAAGGGAGAAAATATAATTAAAGATACATACATTACCTGGACCAAGCAAGCTAGAATTCTCTTTATAGTATACATCATATAATTGATATAATAATACAAATAAATTGTATATCTTTTCAGCTATAAGATTTCTATCTGTATTTATTTTTCAGAAAAAAAAAATTGCTGCAGTGTGTGGAGTGTATTATCCAAAGTCAACGAAAGCATATCTCGAAAAACAGAACAGAAATTGGACCAGGAATAGATTAGAGAGAACTCATCGGATTGTGATCTCGACCATGAAACTCCTTACGAAAGAAATTATAGGAAATAGATGATTTTGTTGACTCGTCAAGCATCAATAGGAAATAATGTAAACGACAATATGACACTTTAATATTATTTATTTTTAGTATTCTTACATTAAAGATTTTTTTTTAAGATACATTTATCATATCAGAGTTTATAGTTGTTATATTAGATTAGATTTTAATCGACATTTGCAGTTACTTCGTTTATATAGTTTAACGTCCAAGCAAGTTTACAACATTAAAGACACAATTTTTTATTTCCGCCCATGGGCGCCCATATGAAACGCACTATGAGTCAGACAATCATTTTAACATTGAAGAATTTTGAAGATCATGTATTTGGTCCGGCTTTATTCAAATTTCTGGACAAAATGTCTAGTTTTTTCGATATTTCAATTGACTGTCAGGGCTAGGAAATTTGAACGTTACCGTTATTAGCCCCTTCATTGTCAGTGACGCATAAACGATTTGGAGAAATTCGTGTTATTTTTATGCGCGATATATATGTGCGCATATACAAAAAACAGGGAGTGATACTCTTGCAATTTCTATAAAAATGGGTATCGTAAGGTTTTTTTCGTCGCAGAATCTGAACTTGATATAAAAATTTAAACGAAGCCGAACGAAAATACTTGAATCTTTGTTTCATGAATCTTCGTTCGAAAGAAAGTGGTGTTGCATTATTAACGTATGTCCCATCCTAAGTGGAACATCTGAAGCTGCCACATTCGTGAGCGGCTTTCCTCCCTGGTTTTTGCGTCAAAATCTAGCGATATCGGCCCGCAATTAAATATTTTGACAGTTTCGACATTCGCTACAAAAACATACATTAACTCGAAAAATCTAGGGTTAGGTTATCGAAAATAATCTGATCTACTGAAGGACTTATATTTCTGTTTGGTAAGTATTAAGATTATTAATAAGTTTCATCTAGGTAATCAATGCATTATTTGTACTTAAGAGGTTTTTAATTATGGTAACCCCCAACAATAACCTGTCGATTCTCTTCATTCTCCCTTTTTAGAAAATCAAATTGTTTGTTCCATTGAACTGCTTACTTTCATGCAAGGTTGTCTTATGCTTCCATGTAATTTCATATGGCCTGAAGTACAAGAGATTCAACTCGAGAGTATTCCGCGAGTAGTGTGAGCATCCCCGAGTCACGAAGAAAGACCAAATCTGAAAATGAACCAAAAGAAGGAAAGTAAAGACATCCCTTTATTTCGTCCTCGGACCGTCCGAACCAAATTGAAGCACTTTTTGACTACCGGTGTGCAAATTACAATACCCTTATCAATGCAGGATACTGCAATAATACATAAGAACTCAAAATGGTCTAAAATCATTCTAAAGCGTCGATTACTGGATCTGATGATATTTAGGATTCCATCATCTTGTTATTCCGCTCCAATTCCAACGAACGCTTACTTTTGGATTTTCCATTAGACAGTAAGAGTACTCAAAAAAGACTACAATTTGATAAGAACGTTCTGCGGATGACATAAAGAGATACTTGTCTTTGTTTTTTTTTTTTAGTGCGTTGTACATGCTACAATACAATGAAATGAAATTTGATTATCTGAAAAGGGAGAACAAATAGAATCGATATGTTGCCATAATCAAAAGAGGCTTTCATATACATATACTACTTTTTATACAGAACAGTAAGTCGTTCGGTAGATTTGATTATTTTTGACAACCTAGTCCTGGATTTTTGGGTTATCGTCTAATTTTGTGACACGTGTATCAAAATATTTGATCGCTGCCCGACATCGCTAGAGAGTGATGCGAAAACAAGGGAGAAAAACGCACTCGAACGCGGTAACTTCTCGTGTCCTACTTGAGATGGGATATTTTTATTTCATTCGAGTTAATATTTTTCAAAAATATTGGATTATAATCTTGGTTATCAAATTTGGATTTAGTGACACCAAAAACCTTAATAATCAATTAAATTAATTATCAATTAAAGAATAGCGCTGAGAGTTAATTTTTTTTACACTTCGAAGGGATTAATAATACTTAAAAATTAAATGTCCTTTTGAATGAATATTTCTTTATGCTCCTGAGGTATCAGGGAAAAATTCACGAATGACAGACTCGGCACGTGGTCTCTTTCGCCAAATTATCTTGTACAATACATGAATTATATTTATTGATAACATAACATTTACTATATATAATATAATAACACCAGATACATTTAACAGTGGATTAATGATCAACTATAGAATATATGTATTTGTCTAAAAAAACTTTTTTATCTAACAATTAATAGTAGTTAGTTAAGTCCATGCCATGAGTGTCGTATTTTCGCACGTCTGAAGTAAATATTTTTATTTTTTCTGATGGAGTGTCTAGTTTATATTTGAATTTAACAATTTTGTAAATATAGAAATTCTCCCAAATTTTTAGTTATGATTTTTCGTGTGTACAAATGGCGCTCGCGAATATGAAGAAATATTTGGTTAGTGAACATGATTTTTCAGTAATTATAAAAATAGAATGCGCATTTCTATTAAAAGAAAGCGATAATTATTTCAGAGATAAAAGAAAAATTAATTATACGAATACAGGTACACTTCGATTATTGAAATGTATTGCAATAAATAACTAAAGGTAAGTAATGTTGGATATTTATAAGCGTACATGTTTTTCTTCTACAATTACAGAATTAGAAGAGTTTAAAGAAAACCGATTATACAACTGATAATTACATTCGGTGAATTTTTTCTAAAAAATCTTATACTGTCTCTCAAGTTCAAATTTTTTTTGTAAGATTTGAAACTTGCACGTAATTGTTTATTAAAGCGAACAGTCGTTCTCTTCGTGACTGTCGCTTTTGAGTCGCTGCTCAAGGCTGCAACTATTTGATCTACCATCTTGATATAATATTTACCGTGTTCTGTATCCAATTTAATTATAAATGTAATTAACCATTTAATTATCGCCTTCAGTTGGTAGGTTATTCTGAACAATTTGATATTATTTGATATTATTTGATTATAATACGTACTTTGAATGCTCCCGTCTATGCTTTGCCGAGTTTACAGGGTGGAATTATTGATATTATTATTTGTATATAACAAGCTAACGTAATAACAACGGCTGGCAATGATATTGTAAAAATTTGCTTATATATTATACATAAGCTAGTAGCTCTTCATAATTTTAGATTTTCTCTGACCTAGAATCGATCAGAATCAAGGTTCAACTGTAATACGTAAGCTGTAATAACAGGATCAAAAAGGCTCACCTGGATCGGATAACAGGATCGGATAGCAGATTCCATTAAGATAAGATAGAACGACTGGACATCATTTCGGTATGTTTTATAGCTGTAATTTTACAATGTTGGTGTAAAAGTTGGTAATTATGAGGGGAAAAAATGAGAATTTTTTAGCAACAAGTTATATCCAGCAAATCGTTAGATTCAAAATCATACAATCGAATGCATTTCTGAACTTTGAATATTTGAACCTGGTGAACTGTGGATGCAGAATTATCGACGTATGCTGTACTCGAGAGTAATTTCATGTCGTAATTACTTTGCGAAATATTATAACATAGTACATATGTATATGCATTTCACAATGATATATTTACAAAAACGATATTGCCTCCTTTTAGGATTATAATAACACAATGTTTTAAATTAGAAGTGTAGTGTTTTTTTTAATCATAAATAGAAAAATTGTTGAATTCTCCAAATAATAAATTATTAATCGCGTCACAAGAGATGCAAATTTCGGCTATGACGTGTGTTAAGTACCATGCCATTTTGATTTTGATTTCCTCCTGCGGAAAGATTTTTTAATATATCTTCTCGTATTGTCTAGTTTTCCTTCATTAAAATTTCGATCTGTTTTTAAATTCAATTTCGTCTTTGTTTGTAATTATTATTATTACTGTTTTCCAAAATAAATTGAATCCGACTGCGAATTTTGTTTTCGATAGTTTCGAGTGTGGTAAAATATATTGAGTAATTTTTGGTGAACCTTCCCAAATTTTTATAATTTTTCAGATACTTCGTTTCCCGATTCACGACTCCACCGACGAAGAGCTATTCTGGGTAATATTCGGATATAGTATCGCGGTACAGCTTTTTCGTACTAGGCAACCATTTCACTTGTAGTTTTCAGTTGTGGAACACGGTATAAGCTTTTATTTGTGACCGACATATTTCAACGAAAATTGGCGCCACAACGTATTATATATGTGCCCATAATTATGAAAATGGTCTAAGTCAAATATTTGTTGTTTCGAGATTACATTGAATTAATTTAGTTTAAAATAAGATGATGTGAAATAACTGATAAACTCATTTTTTTTTAAATTTTGACTTAGACCATTTTCATAATTATGGGCACATATGTCTAAACATATAAACGATGAAAGATAATTATAATGTCACGTTTCTACATTCCGTTTTTAATTTATATATCCAAGCATTTGAAAATATACTTATCCAGTAAATGAGTCTCATATGTCAAGTAGGAAAAACACGTAGAAAATTCGTTGCTTCATGGGACTACTTTCCTGCATCGTCGAAATATCGACGTTTGGCAAAATGTGTTGATAAAATATTATTGACATCGCCGAAAAACGTTTTGTTTGAAGAGACTCATGGCGCGGACTTAACCCTAAACACCGATTTTAAAATCTACTAGTTACTTCGATATGTGTACGCGCAGTAAGTGGTATCCAATAGCTGATCTCTATTGTACGTACGGTAAATCTTGGCAAAATCAATATAGTTATGATCGGTAGTTTATTACGTACAGCGATCCGAAATTCAATTGTAAGATACATATTACGATGCACAGAAAGATTTTCCAATGAAGGAAGGAGCACATTCATATCATATGTATATAACCGAATGATTTCGGAGTTAATTGAATATTGATATAACTAAGCTGATGAATATTGTTCATCGTCGGTTTGAACACATGAAACTACGAATATTTTTTAGAATTTTTAAACATAGGTTTAATCGGCTGATATACTATGGAAAAAACCAACGAATATACCTATGCACCTTAAAAATACCTTTGACGATCAATAGACTACTTTCCAAAAATACAGTCTAGAAATTGCTTTTAGTTGCACCGATTCTCGTCTCCTTCCCTGGCGCGAAGCTGCTCGTGGTCGATACGGACTGCTGCTAGGTTACATTCCATGATGCTATATGCACTATATATTATATATATATATAATTGATGCTTCACTTTTGTCGCATCCTGTATTGCGTGGTTACACTTATTTTCTGTACTTACTCTATTGGTTGAACTTATAAACGCACGTACGATTGCTTATAGAGCATGGTCCATAAAATCGAAGCATATTTTAACAGCTATACTTAGAATATTATACGGCTGGAATATCAATAATAATTATTGGTACGGGAAAAATCGAATTAACAGCAATAATAAACGTAACAGTAGTTTGTTCCGTTAAATTTTTCAAAAAACCATGAAAAGTTAGTTTATCCGATGACGAAGTGTATCTGTATAAGGACTCGAGTAAAAAATTCATTCGTAAAAAATGCGTCAGAGATATCAATGTGAGATCTCATTTTTAACGTGTATTTCATGTATGACAGTTGGCACAATCCCACGCCTGATGTTCACAGATCTTGTTACTGCGAATGATCAATCGCAGGTCAGACATGGATTTTTCATTGCAATTATCATCTGTTTGATGCAGGAAGGATCGATCTAAGATCCGATGAAAGTCACTTTTTTGATAATTGCTCATTCGCAATAACCAGATCTGTAAATATCAGGTATGGGATTGTATCAATTGCTGTATATGAGATACACGTCGAAAACAAGATAAAATATTCAAATAAAATTATAAATTTAGAATTTAGTGTCAAGTATGACCTTGCAAAAGAGATACTAAATATTACAATTCGAATTTTTATGGACGCGATAAGTAGAACTTGATAAGAAACTTTTATATACTGACAATGATTTTAAAATAGATGAAAAACACGTTGAGTACGTCCCTTCGTCCCTTCGTCTATCGGTACTCGGTATGAGACTCCTCTATGCCGATAGACTGGCTAGAGCAGTTAATGTATAACAAACCTTTACGTAATGAGACTGATAACGCTCTAAGTAATATAATTTATTTAGGTAGCACTATGCACTGAGAGAAAAGTTTATTTAGAATTAACGAGATTTATTTCTGGTAAAATATCTTATATTTAGATGAACAAGTGAACGCAAGACTAGAATAAACACGGTGCCCATTTGAGATTCAGCCTTGTACCAAATTAATATTTATGTACGATTAATAAATGATTTATTTGCGATAGATACTTATATAAATAAATTAAATTTATTTGTCATACGTAACTATATTATCAGCTGATTCGATGATTATCGAATCGAATCTATTATAAACCGACATAAATTTGCTTTATTCGTAAATTCGTAAATATTTGATGATAGCAAAACGTGCATCAACAAACTATATCCCAGTGTCTATTTATAATGAAGTCGACCTTTATTCGTATGAAAGAAATGTGTCCAAATAAATGGGATATTTTCAGTAAATACTGCGAAGTTATGCTTTCTTTATAGTTTTCAATTTATGATATATCATTATTGCACGTTTGGAGAATATTTACACCGAATTTCAAGACTAGTGGCCGAATGAGTAATGGAATAAAACGGTTTAGAAAATACAATATTTAACACGGGCTCTTTGGTTCTCACGTCATACGAGACTGGAAGTATATACGTAATTTTTTATCTGGAAATTATGTATAGGTTTATAAAAAATGTGATAATGTGACACTTATAGTCCATGTTACAAAATTGAAAAGATTATTTTTCTGTTCGACCGATAACATTATTGTTTACAAAGTGACCTTTTACTGCTTCCGGCGTTTTTTGCTGCAGAGACATTTTCCTTCTTCGTTTATATTTATATCTACGACTTATCTCTCAGGGCGACAGCTTAGCCCAGTCGCGATGTAGCATAAAAATAGCTGAAATTTCAATAGTTAATAACAGCAATGTTTCTTTGACAATTATGGGGTGGGGGTGGGGGGGGGGGGGAGGTGTCATTATTAGTCTAAATCCAGATTTTCGGGAATCCACCCTTGTTGCTTCAGTCACCATTTTGAATTTAAGGATAAATTCCTTATTTATTAAATTACTTGTTTATTTTGAACTTTAGACTGAAAATGGTAATACCCAAACTTGAAGCAAATTTTATTATATTACATTAATTACCATTTTTTCCCTTGGATCAATATTTTTCAATTTATACGAGAAAAGGGGGGGGGGGGTATAAAATGTAATTATTGCATTATCTTTTTTATTGTTGACTTTTACGTTGTAACATTGCGTTACACAGTTAGAGGGGATACCACCTATAAATGACCGAAAAATAAATAAATAGGACTGATCAGGCCGAACAGTGGGTTCGCTGGCTCAGTGGTAAGTGCTCAACTTGGCAGTCCGAAGGTATCGCGTTCGATTCCTGATCAGAACTCCTAATTTTCGGAAATTCCTAGCCCTCTAGCACTCCCTGGCGGCCCTGTGGATAAATTAATTATAGCGGGTGCGAGCCGGACACCCCGTTGTAACGTATAAACGATAATGAACAAACTTTGTAGGGAATTAAATTCCCTAAAACTTTGATCTTTATCTTTTTTCCCTCCTAAGATTGATATTTTCCAACGCGCTGTTACGATAAAGGGGAAGAGGGGTGTAAATAAACTGTTTCTCAAACCATTTGACTCTAAGGATCAAAACTATAGGGAATTAAATTAGATATAACAATTAAATTCCCTGCAACTTTGATCCTCATCGTTTCTTTCCTAGGATCGATATCGATCTGTCGGTATGGCGAACCGTATTGTGTGCGCAGAATCTACAAGCAAAGAAAATGAGTTAATGGTGAAAAACGTGGTGATCAGACACATTTGAAATACACTCAGGATCAAAGTTGTAGGGAATTTAATTCCCTACGAGTTCGTTTATCATCGTTTATACGTAAGATTCAACAATAAACTAGATAATGCAAAAATTAAATTTCACCCCACCTTTTCGAGTCTAAATTGAAGAATATCGATCTTAGGGGAAAAAATGGTAATGACAAAAATTATACAGAATAAACTTTTCCTCGAGTTTGGTTATTACCATTTCCAGTGTAAAGTTAAAAACAAAACAAGTAATTTAATAAATGAGGAATTCACCCTTAATTTCAATATGGCGACCGAAGCAACAAGGACTGATTTCCGAAAATCTGGATTTAGATTAATACTAACCACCCCTCCTCCCCTAACGATTGGAGAAGAAAAATTACTGTTATTAATTAATACAATTTCCAATGTACATAGCGACTAGGCTGTCATTGTATGACAAATACTAGACGCGTTGACTTGAATAAAATTCGTAAAGTAGCAAATAAATCTAGTTCCTTTCTATAACCAAACTCTTTTCTCAGTGTAGTACTCCTTACATGGACCAGCATGCAAACGCTATGACAGAGTACTTTGCAGATTTGCGCCTATGTGCCAAGTATGCTTGACATACTATTATCAAATAGAATCCATTTAAGACATTTATCCGTTTAGGGCATAATCCGTTTAAGACATTTATCTTTATTTATATTACACAATGAATTATTATATAATATTTTTTATCGGGCTGTATTACAACGTATAATCTGCACGCTTGGATAGTAACGAGATATGAAAATAATACGACAACGAAGGTGTATCTTAGCAAAGGATAGTGCTGATTGGTCCGAATGCGACGTGTTCTCTTCGACTTCCAATACATAACGTATGTACAACATGTGGCCACTAAAATTTGTAGTATCGTGTACATTGAGTTATGAGTTAAAGCAATTTTTTTTGGTTTTGGAGGAAAAGTCGATCGGTCGTTTGGTTTTAACGAATGTTTGCGAGCGTGGCTACATTCGTCATTCTATTACCAATTTAATTTTCAATTTTTTATCCAAAGATGGCTTCATTATTTCGCAAATCTGCGTGGCACATGAAATATTCTCAGAGTATCGTCAATATTTTTACTGTAATTCAAATGACAAAATTCTCCTTTAAAGCTGTTTGATATGGCAGAAAAATTCAAAGGGAGCCAATCGATTCAGCTCACGACAACTCTTGGTAATACAACAATGGACAGTTTAATTGTAGTATATAGTTATAATAACTGTGAAGATCAATCGCAGTTTTTTTTTAATATGATTTTTATGTTCCCTCTTTCTGCAATTATTTTGCCTCCATACGTATTTGCCATGTTAAAAGTGTACGCTTGTTTAGACTCGTTTCCAGGCGCCGCGAGCCATAGTAAACATTTTTTCGCGGGTATCAATGAGAATTTTCAGTATCGCTCCCATTTACTTAATATCCGTCCATTTACAATATTCCACTAAAGGTATCCCATTGTCATCTACGAAGATGCGAAATCGACAGAGAGAATTTGCAATAAGATTAATCAATATACTTCATTTATCCCGTATTTAGAATAATATGAATTATATTACTTTCAATATTTGTATTTTCTTGTAGTTCAGGCCATAAGGTTGTTGGCATCGCTTTCGTGATACTTTTCGATAGAAAATAAATCGCGTAACAAAAATTCATTACCCGAGCTGAAATATTTATTACTTTAAGAGCTTCGATCTCCTATCTGTAAACACGATCTAAGCCGAAATCGACAATCTAGTTTTAACCTATGTATAAGTGGCGAAAATAGATTTATTGGCCACTTGCAGCTTGACAATAGGACTTATAAAGCCTATATTTCCGCTTTCGTTATTTGTAGGTCTACAGTAGATTATCGATTTCACCTCGGGGAGTTGGAGGTTGAATTATATTACAACTAAATATTAATTTAACGGTTAATTATATTATAACTAACCTCCTATATTTTACTGTAAGTCCTAATTCAAAAGTCCTAATAAATATGCACATCTTTTTTGTAAATTCTAGATCCGATATTAGTCCAATTGACACCTATTTGCAGTGATATTTAATGATTTCAGTTCAAATTATAATTATTCGAAAAGTTCGTCAATAATTATTTTCAATCGATTAAAAAATGAAGGTTTTTTGTCCACAATTTGTGAATATTATCAACTTTTCTATAAACATAATCACAAGATAAATATTTCAATCGATTGTATCAAAAAGTAGTTTAACTTATTTCAAAAGTTAACTATTAATCAAATAACTGGATTCATGATATTTTTCATTAATTTAGATGAAAATGCCCAAAATATTTAGGTTGCAATTACAATTACATGTGTCATATCGTTGCGTATTATTTCGTTTTCAATTCAATTTGATTGTTCGAAACTATTAAATAAAATGAAATAAATATCACTTAAAGAAATGTATGTCATTGAAATCATTATTTTTCTATTTCTTCTTAGCCTAAGTTAAATTCGTACGATCTGGAGCTGCTAATGAGCATTAAAAAAATCGAAAGATTGGGATCGGTGCAGACAGAGGTACTTAGGTCTAATATAGGATGTCAAGACTGCAAAATATTAACATTAGACTCTGGTAGGATTTCTATATGATAAATATTTCAACCCGGGTAGTAAAAATAATATTTGCGATTCGCGCACGTGGAAAGATAAAAGCGTAAACTTTGAGTTCAAATTATCTCTCAATTTGACATTTTAGGATTTTCATGGACTAAAGATAAAAATTGGACCTTATAAGTTTGAAAAAATAGTTTCGTCATGAAGATAATCAGGTCGTGGAAGAATTCGATTCGAAAATGGATTTGATCTTCCTATCAAAATATCGACGCTTTTCCTCCATTGTACCAAGAAATAGTACTAGAATCTGTATGTACCGTATACTTCCTACGGTTCGTATTTATATCTATAGTTGCGGGTTTTCGAGTGAATTGATCGATAATGCCTAATGCCTTGTGCGACTCTGAGAGGAATTTTGCAGCGGAATTACGCAATATGAAGATTTTGAACCTGGTACAGGTAGTAGTTTAGACGAGGTTGACTCCTGCCATGAAATCCTCCCGCAAGATGGGAACCACTGTCGCCCCAGCGGCGGCCCTCCTAAAACAGTGGTTTAGAAAAACGGCTCTGGTTATTAAAATGGAAGTGCGTGTATACATATATATCTATATATATAGTAGCAAAGGAAAAAGTATTTAAATAAAAGGTATGGGAACCTTTTGCGAAGATTACATAGGTGGTTGGTTTTTGGTCGGTGAACGTTTAAGACAGGAACTCGGTAGATGTGTCAAGTCAGCAGCACATTCTCTTTGGTTAAATTCTACTGTTTTTGATATTTTCTTTTGAATACCATATATCGCCAAGTAGGTCGACCCTTCGTACAAACCAAATATTTACATCGACCGCTTTTTTTCTTCTAGAGATGAAGAAGACGTCTAATATGAACCTAGCATCTCAAGTGTTGGCATCTCATAAATAAACTTGAAATTTGAAAGCATCCAGTATAGTTCTACGGTTCCCGATAAGTTTCACCAATAGTTCTGTCAATTTTCGCTTAAAATCATGCTTTCAAGAAGTGAGTTGCTAACTTCCGGTGACATCTTGCAGCATCTCATCGAATTTCGAATATTTATGTTAAGTATGGGGGAATAAGATTTTGAAGAATTCTACCATCTGGGCACGTTAGGTCAATAGTTCTGGCAACGAAATTATCTTCGAAGTCAGCATCGCGCAGTTCAATGCACGCAGACACGAGATGCTAGCTTCTGACAGTCTATTCCTTGGAGTTCCGAACTGTTCTGGGACAAATTAGAGTGCCTGTCACTGTTTAAACAATAGTTCCGCATGGAATTATTGTTTAAACAATGTTGGAGGCCAGCATTGTATTAAGGGTCTTGCAAACTAAAGGCATCAGGCAGTAGGCAGCAATCAATAGGTAAATGATATGGGTTATAAATTATACCCAAAGCATTCTTTCCATTGTTCGTTGTTCGCTGCCTTTGGTCTGCAAGGGATTTTCAGTTCACACTTTCATTGGAAACTATTGTACTAGTTTTTTAATTTTATATACAATTTTTTTCTTTTGATTTGGCTTTTTCATTTTCCTAAGTGTTCTATAAATTGTTTTTTTTTTTCTTAACAGTTCGCAAGTAACGTAACTTTAAACATATCACGTGTGGCTTTCCATGACATCGCGGAAATATATTCAAAAATCTATTTCAATGCAAAACCATGCACATGCATACTTTGTAGTAAGAATTGGTTTCAGAGCCTCGTATGGTTTACTAGAGTCCTCGTTGTTTATCTACAATTTGTCAAAAAACCAGTGAACTCATAGGAAGACTATAGAATTGATTAGGCTTATGCGTGGAGGATCGTTCGCGCCCTGTTAATTGTAGGTACAGCGCTGCCGCTCGGCGCAACATCTCCCACCACGGTATCTTACTCTCTCCCCGACCAATTCTTCCATTTAGCCGGACTGCTCAGACACACGAAACCTTCGTTTCTGCCATCAAGCGGGATTTAGCGCACCGGTTCTATCGTGAAGCAAAAGCAAATTGCGTTACTACTACATGCGCTTGTGGCAACTCGACGTTTTAGATAAAGGGTTATTTACATTGATAAAATGCCATATGAAACACTTATACTAATTGTAAGAGACACTTTACTCCAAAGTAATTGTCGAATTCTCGATGTTAACGGGATAGTCTTATCTCCGTTGAATAAAGTTTATCGTCTCATTGCTAATCGTATGGCAGTACGCGGTTCGCATATAGAATCGCGTCACTTATATACGATTGTCAATAAGGATCGCAATGGGTTCAGGATACTAATCGTAACTACTTATAAGATCAATATCTAGGAAAACAAAAAACCTAATATAATATTAAGAATAGCGCTTTCAGTGCTGATTCAAGTACAGACGTGACTTACGATACATCGCAGAACTCGTATTCCAAGACAATAAGTCTGGTTCTGTCTGCTGAGAAATAGCTTGAAATTGCTCCGAAAAAAATTTCTAACAGTCGAATTTATTGGAAATTACAAGAGGGGCGGGCTGATATTATCGGTGAAAAAATATGCTAGCAGCATAGTGAGGTAGATTCTGTATTTTCTTTTAAGAATAAATAATTTTGTGAGTCCAAGCGCAACGGCAGAGAATTGCGCAATGTTTATTGGTTACTTCACCGAGTGTAAATCTAAAATAACTCGTAGATTGCAGAATGCGCCGATGAGAAATATTGGCGTAATTATTTTATGTCGAATAGAAAACATTCAAATTTATTTTCAGACGAGTAAAAAGAAAAGGCAATTCAGGGAGGAAACGTCAAGTACCTATGTCAATCATTTTTTTAAAATTAAATTAGTTTTTTAGTTGAATCAGGTTTCTATAAATTCACACTATTCTAGATGTGATATATAAGTGCGTATCAAAAATAGAATAAGAATGCTGTCTTTGTCGGCTCGCGTTTTTGCTGAGGTGGACTTTAAAATTCATGTTGATATAGAGATTTTAGGCGAAAATTGACAGAACTATTGATGAAACCTATCAGAAACTATAGAACTATATTGGAATCTATAATAGTAAATTTCAAGTTTATTTATGAGATTCAACACTTGAGATGCTAGATTCACAGACGTACAATGATATTGGTACTCAAATATGATATAGGGAGAGCGGCAATGATACTTTTAATCATTTCTTGTCATAAATTACATATTCCTTAATTTCAAAAAGACACTATTCGAAGTTACCATCATTTTTTTTTTTTTAATATTCTTCAAATAATATATTGCTCGAATCGGCAGAAAATAATTAAATTCGTAATTCTACGTTTTACGATCTATTCTACGAACATTCCAGTAAGTATAATTTTATTTGTATCTTGTTTAGAATCATTAAGAATGTATGATGTTCCTAGAAGCTTTTTAGTAAAGCATTTGGTTGGGTTAAAATTATTTTATTATTAATTGATAAGGTATCGTCGGTATCGTCAACTGTGTACTGTGCGCTGCGTTATAGTGGGTGATACAAATATTCTTGCAACAAAAGGCTGTTCCGACGAAAAAGTGGGATCTGGGATTTGCGTACGTTGCCTTGACAACAGAAGAAAGTAAGTGAGAAATGTGAGTTTCACTCTGTTTAGGTTATTATACCACTTAAGAGTCGAGCCTATTCTTTGTCTCTGACTTTTGTTCAAGACTTTCGTAGATAGGTCATAAAATTGAACATAGCCCAGGTTCCAGATCTCGGAGGAGATGAATCCTACTCCCGCCCTAGAAAAGGACCTCTGGCTTTTCTTCAGTGTTATAACATACGTAACACGTTCAAGATTACGTTCCGTACACCACATGTCAATAGCAACTACCATTGTGTCTAATTATTGTCCACAATATATTGCAACGTCGAATCACCAACCGTTCACCTAATTTATTTCAATAATCACCTTTCCCTTATTAATTTAAGCGTCAAGATGTTTTGCCATATCATTTCCCTTTGCCTTTCCCACAAATACGCGCGTCAAACAAAGGCTGAAGTCAAATGAACTGTAAATTTCTAAATTAATTTATTTATTCAAATACGAATAATAATACGTTGCACTTAAACTTGAATATGACAAATGTAAAATATTACACGTGTTTAAATTAATAAATGTATCTAGAATTTTGCAGTAAATTTTACTTCCGCCCTCTTATTGCACGAATAATTTTGTTCTCCGCGGTAGAAGCTTTTAAGATCTTTGTCATAATAGCCTTAATAGCACTGCTATATTAATGATACCGGTAACAATGTGCGACAGCGCTGTGTAATACATTTTATATTTTTATTGTTTTAGATTAAGTATACTATATTTTCAATTCAAGTTTTCATGCATAATATCACCAAGAAAATTTTCATGTGCTTATGTTACATATGTACCGTATAGTAACATAGATTCAGTATATTTTTTGAATCATAATAAAAGAGTTCATAAATACGTAATTTACATAGGTATTATATATTTCTTAAGTATTTTAATTATAAATTTAATATCATGAAGATTTACACATATCCTCTTTGCGTAATGCTCGAGTAAAATGCTACTTATCCATCATGAAAGATATCGGGAAAAAACGAGAGAATTTATATTTTACCCTTAGGCTTGATACACAAGGGAAAGGACTTTACTTGAATTTACGAAACTAAACTGCTTAATAAGTGAAAGGGAGGAAAGGGACAGCACGAAATGAATGATAATAGGGGTGAGAGAAATAAAGAATGAAAGTGAAAAGAAGTGACCCACTTTTTTGCAAGTGACAAATTATATCTCCCGTTTAGCTGTCATAAGAAGATACATCGCACTTGCGTTTACAGTTTAAACCCGTCAAGTTCCTAATGGTAACGTTCATCCGTTTGAATAATGGTTGAAAAATGTACAAAAAGTTTAAGTAACTAGGTTTGCTATAAAGTACGATCGTGTATCGCCATGTTGTAATCACGTTTTATGTATTTATCTGAGGAGTAAAACTAAATTTTATCTGACACTCTAAATTGGAGGTGCAGAGCATTTCTGAATTTACGGACTGTTGTAACCCTTTATTGACGATGCATAGAAAAATATTATTTTCTTGACACTAATCTTCTTTCTTTAGTTACTACAGGTTCGCGATATCTTTTCCCTTACCTATAATCTTACTTTTACCCTTTTTTCTCAAAGCAACTTACTGTTGTCTCTGGGAATTCTATTTTTCGGCAACGTATTTCCCTGAGAGATTTTATTGTCTTTTATTCCAATTTTATATGTATGTAACGTAAAACGTCTATCGCTTGCTTACTTCTTCTAATAAATTATTCCAGAATAATCTTCTCTGTAATAATTTGTTCATAACAAACAACGATTATGCTTTAAAACTCTTATAAATAGGTTTTATCGTAATCATAGCCATTATTGTGTCTGTTCCTGCCTTATAAATCTGTGAAATCCTTAATCTGACTCACTAGATTCTATCAACATCTTTTGCCTTCCACCAGTTTTATTCCTAGTTTTTCGAAATTTCCTGCTTCTACGTGCTCTTGATTTGGGATTCATGCACTTCGCTGTCATCCTCTTCTTCAATAAGGTTTCGGTGAAAATACTAATTTCTTCGCTTAATCTTTTTAGATAAATCCTCATTGATGAACTAGGGTCTATCTGTTACTACTTCAAGTATCTCATCGCGTGAAACACTTCCTAAGAACTCAGTACGCTTTTTGTTTCTCTTGGAACGATTTTTTGCCATTTCGATGCCTATTTCTTGGTCTGTCATCATCTTCGACCATGGCTTTGACCACCATCTTAAACTTAGGATCTTTTATATCCTCCCTATTTTTTACTATTTTGATTTTTGACGTCTAACTGCTAGTTTCACTATTCTGGGTTATCTTTGCTTCTTAAACTCCCTATTCACTTCCTCCCAACACGATATTTTGATTCTTTCTTCTACCTCTTCATTAATCTCTTTACATTATTATGAAAACATATCGATTCGAACCCTATCGACGAGTGTACTTTATTATTTTTTCAGCCCTATTTAATATTCTAGGCCAATTTTTTACTGACTTATGTGCATAAGTTCTTATTATCCTACCAAGCTCCCGCATTAACCTTTCTACAGGATTCGCCTGTGGATCGTACTAGCTCGTTTTTATAGGTTATCATTACAAAGATACATATATGTATTTATGTCTCTGATTCCTTCGTATAATGTTTCGTACGTTGACATACTTCGCACGCCGAAACTATTTCTCTAGTTCTGGTTCCCGCATTCCTAATCGAGAAATATTTCTTTGAAAATGTTTCGACTCTATGTGTTTCGAAATGTGCTAAGAATTTATGAGTTTTCATTATCCATTTGTTTGCAATTCTGTCTGGAATAATGATCTTCCAACTATGGTTTATCTTCTTACATATCAAACCATTTATCCTCCTATAATTCTCCGGATCAGTATTCACCAAATCCCTCAAATCAACTCCTTGTTCCGACTTTAATGTCTGTATTTCATTATCCCACGACGTTCCTTCGTCCATAGGTATAATCATCCCAATACTAATTTCTTTTTCTTTTTTCAGGTGAGTTCCCGTAGGTAATCTGGATAAAGAATTCGCTATCCTGTTCAATCTTCCAAATAACTATTCCCACTTAATATCATATTCTCCAAAAATTTGTAGCCATCTTCTGATTCTGTTGCTTATTAAAGCACACTTAGATATGAAATTCAATGCTTGGTGGTCGGTTGTAACTGTTATCGGTCTACCAATCAACAAAACTCGCCACTTTTTTAATGATCTTATTACTGCCAGACATTCCAACTCTGTTGTTGAATATTTTGTCTCAGTTTTATTTACCCTTTTTCTCGTATATGCAATCTTTCTTCGATTGCCATACTCATAAGTTTGAAACAAACACGCTCCTGTTCCTTTACAAGATGCGTGCTTCTCTAGTATCATATCATATTCCGTCTTTAGGTAGTATAACGATTTTGCTTGATCAAAGATTTTTTTCGATTTATTAAAAGCTCCTTCGTATTCTTTTTTCCATTAAAATTTTACATTCTTTTTTAATAAGTTCTGCAGTGGGTGTATTACTTCCGCTAATCCTGGTATAAATTTGCGATCTCAGTTTAGCAAACCTAAATATGCTTGAATCATTTTCTTGCTCTTAGGCTTTGGAAATTCTTTTACTTTTCTTAGTTTCTTCAGTGATTTGAACCCTGTAATCGCTAAATATATGTCCTAAGAATGTTACTTTCTTTACGGCGAAATTCGATTTTTCCTTATTTACTCTGAGCACTGCCTCATGTAATTTTTTAATCAATTCCTCCAACAATTTCATGTGTTCATCCCAATTTTTATTTGCAATCATTATATCACCTAAATAGACAATTACTTTCTTTTCAAGTTCCGAACCGATCACCTTTTGTATCGCCCTAGTAAATGAAGCTTCCGAGGTCTTTAACCCGAACGGTAGTCTCGTAAATAAGTATAAATTTGACCTTCTACAATAAACCCGCTATATTTTCTAAATTCAGGATCCAATTCCACATGCAATAATGCATCCGTTATATATTTTAACGTGGCATCATGAGCCCGGTTTGGGCGCGCCGCGTTATATTAAGGTAAATCTGCAAGGGTTCGCGCCGAAGGGTCACACGATCGGGTTGGGGGGGGGGGGGGGGTTCCCGGGAGGCGGGAATTCCTTCGGCAAAATTCGGCGAACCGTTGACGAAAGGGTTCGGCAATCTTCGAATTCGCCGAAATTAATCTCTTTCCGGTAATCGGTGACTGAGCATGCGTGGCGAATGATAGCGAACTTAAAATTTTCTCTCGTTGTTGACGACTCGGCTGGCTCTAGTTTCGGATATACCTGGTGAATGACACGGCTTCGTCTTTGGGACTTGATTGCGATATTTTTTTTTGTTGGGCAGTTTTTAGTTTTTCAAGCGCTACAACATAGTTGAGTTTAATCAAACTCGGAGGGGGACACTAAAGTGATATTCCTTGTTAGATTGAATTGTTACTATCTCGCTACTATTATTACACTCAATGCCTTAAACGTTATTTACAAAATTATTCATCTTCTCAAATTTCGGAATGTCCTTTAAACCAATGGGGAAATTTAAACCTTCATACCTTAGCACTGAGCTGAAATCTGGGTATGGACGAATCTTGTCTACATTTTTTTAGCTGAATGAAGAACTACCGTAACGGACCAGAGAAGACTATACGGATCGATATTTCTAACGTTCACCATTGTTTTTTTGTTCTGCACGTTCTCAGGCAACTTGATGAATTTTGACAAGTCACCATGTATCGATATATATCTGTTGATGTTTACCGCTAAATTTATAATCTCTAACAACGACCAGCGTGATTCTTTTTCTTGAAATCTTCGATTTAAGTCAATGGTTTTCCCATTACATTGACATTGAACCAATTGATCTCAGTGGATGATAGAATAACTTCGCTTCTCGTATTAAAAAATTTTAGTACCTCAATAATCTCGCCGCCTTTTACAGTCTCGAATTTACAGGATAAGACGACGTTCACTTTTAAATTTCCATCCTTTTGGAGTGCATGTTTTATTCCAACAGTGAACAGTTTTCCTGAATCTTCCAAGAACCGCTTCAAGTTCTTATGCTTCATGTTCGCCATCACCCCCGCTCTTATTCTTCGTTGGCAGGTCGATTCCAAGTTACCCCAACGCACTATGTCACTTCTTCCCTCTCTTTCCCTTCCTTCGCCCCTTTCTGACACTATTTAAATTTTTCATTTAAACATTTTAGTTTGCAAATTCTTGTTAAGATCTTTGTTTTTCCCCAATCGTAAGTGTAACGCTTTTTAGAGTCTGTGACGTGATTTTTCGATTTACGGTCACAAGGCGACTCCGACTACCGATACAGATAACAACGTTCTCGTTTCCGGCTCCCTTTGGGTCTCCCCTGTTCAGAAACTACGCTCTCGGGTTGGTTAGTGCAGATATGCTAAGGCTCTCGGACGATTTCGTTATGAGTTAGTGGAGGTCGAGGTGCTCGAATCTGCCGTGGGGAGATAGTCTCGACGTACCGAGGTGCCTGGCAGAGGCGAAGAGTAGAGTAGCCGACGGAGACGTCTCCACGGACCGGCAGAAGCCCGGCTGAGATACCGGCGCCCCACTGGAGATGGGCAAAGGGCTGTAGAGCGGGCGGAGGATAAGTTTTGTTACGGTTAAGCGCAGGGGAGGAACCTCCTGACCCGTGTTAAGGATGTGGTGCCCAGCTGTGGCCCGATGCCCTGGGGAAGCGGCCGTGGAGGATCTTCAAGATTACGTACCGATTCGTTAAAGAACGCTCTCGATTTGGTTTAAAGGGACGACTCGAAGGAAAGGAAAAGTTATCGGCTAAGGCTCTCGATCAATCAGAATGATTAGTTCTCGAATTTGGCTATTGTCAAATCAGTCTGTCTCGGGGCACCGACCGAGGTGTCACGAACTGGCTCGCGCTCCCGTGCTATCTGTTGATAGTTTTTCTAGCCGTGTTTCGATACGGTACGGAAAGTTCTCGTGTGTATAGTTCTCGCGTTGTTCTCGCGATATCCAATGTTACGGAGGTGTAGTGCTGTGCCCTAGTGCAGTGTCCACCTGAGTGTCCTTTGGATACGGTTCTCGGCGATCACGGATTAGCTGCACCAGCTCCGGTAAGGACTCCCAATTTATTAATTGGTGAAGGGATTTCGATCTGTTACGTTCTCGATTTGTCGCTCTCTGTATCGCGCACTATTTGCCTGACGCTTACTTCGACCCTCTCTACCTTAACCTAGCAGCCTGAGCGGCCGTGCATTTCCGTTTCCGTCCACTCCCGTTCGTGCATCCAGTTGCGTTTGCTGATTTTATGCGACCCCAAAGATTAGCCCCTACGTTTGCGTTTCTCGATTTCACGCGTCCCCAAAAATCGAAAGGATCCATTAAGCTATCGCCTTTCTGATAGGTTCCGTCAGAGCTCTCGTTTTGGTGGAATTGGGCCTGTTCCACCCCAACTCCCAGTTCATACCGGCTCGTCAATTCCCGGTGAAACAAGAATTGGCTGGCGCCTGCCTGGCATGCGGATGCATGAACGAAGGGTGGTCGGACGAAGGTAACGTAGGTTGGTTCTCGCAGATCGTCGTTCTCGGATTTTGCTATCGGTGTCGGGTCAAGAAAAAGATACGTTACAAGTCTTATTCAAAAGTCGAATATTTTGAGTACCAAACTTTGTCCACTTTTCAATTTCTGCAATCGTTGATCTCTTTTTCAGACGCTTATACGCTCCTTCCATAACCTCAATCAATTTCTTACACTTCTTGCTATACATGCTTATTCACTGAACTTTTAACAAAGCGCTCAAAGGATTGATTCGATACAATCGTCGTACCTGATCGACGCGTCAATTTATAGGCGAAGTTCATCTCTCTATCTCTCTCGCACTAGTTGCAATCTTTCGGAACTGCATAAAGGAGCGCTTATCTTCTGCGAGTAATGTGACACCTACGATAACGAAGGCTCTGCGCAAAAATTCCTAGGCATCGGACCTGCAGGTGGAGTTTGGCCCGTGTTTTCGGAAATGCGTAAAAGGCTTGCTTATCTCCTGCAGCTAATTTGAAATTTCGGCAATATAAAAAAGGCCGTTCGTCTCTCTGATCCATCTACTCGACGCACTGATCTGTGAGATAACGTTCAAGGTCGATTTAGATTTCGATCTCAAAGGTTGCCGTCCCGATCCACGATTTTTGTTGCGCAATTTGCATTTCGGCAATGCACCAAAGGGCTGCTCGTCATGATCCGCGTCATATAAAACCCGCATGAAACTGCAAGGGAAGCTCGAAAAATTCCTGAAATCAAATGGCTGATGAGAAATCGTCAAATTTCCTGGAATCGTGGCTGCGTTGCGGAGGATTGCATCCTCGATGCGCAATTCTGCAAGATAACGTTCGAGTTCAAATCGACTGCCGTCCGAAACCTGCAAAGGGACGAGAAGGGAGGGCGTCTTTTCGTGGTATCAACCTCAACGCAAAAATTCTTAAAATCGCTTTTTGCCGCTGCGCAAAGGAGATGTCGCTCGTCATCTTTCTCTTTTAGCCTGTAAGATAACATTCAAGGTTAGGGGGGGAAATTCTGGAAACTTGCTGGACCCAATGCAACATTCCGGAGGGCTATATCTTCGATGCGCAATTCTGAGAGATAACGTTCAAAGTCAAGCCAATTGAGGGTTGCTGTCTGAAACCTGCACAAACTTGCAGGGGGTCAAGAGGGAGAAAAATGTTTATCGAATATTCTAGAAGCTTTTCCGGGGTCGAGGAGAGAGGAGGCTGCTGCAAAACGTCGTACGAGAGAGCTGTCGGCTCTGGGAGGGATCCTTCACGATTTAGCACGGACGCGAACCGTCGAAGGTTCTAGAATGTTCCAGACGGTTCTAAAGGGTTCTCGATCGCGCGCGATTCTCAGAATCGAACGTAAAATTCCTGGAACCCAACGTAAATTTCCCGGAATCGAGCTAAATTTTTCGGAATCCATGGGTTTGATGACGTCACTCCTGAAACTCTCAGGGCTCACGACGTGGTCTTAGCACGGACACCTGCCTTTGAAGGTTCTAGAATGTCAGTAAATATCAGTTACAGGAATCTTTAGCCAGAACCGGCCAACTTATGCTACTAGAAATAAATACTGCAATCAATGTGCTAGTTTACAAATTTTGTGAGTCACTTTTAGACTGAAGTTTTAATGATTGTGAGTAATTTCTCAAAATCTGTGTAGCATGCTTCTTGAGTTTAAAGTATTGTCTGTCAAAGTTTCATTATGATTGAGTCATTTTCAATAATACGTGGAACAGCGTTAAGGGAACAGAAAATACTTGCAGGCCGAAACATGGCCACCTTGCATCTCCTTTTTTCAAACGATCTGCGAGGAGGAGCATCATGTCGTTATTTTGCTGTATAATTCATTCTTAATGCTTTTATATGTAGTTTAATAAATATTCTTTCGATATACATACATATGCATTTCTTTTATTGGGAATAACTTCAAAAAATCAAAAAAAATTTTAATTTCTACGTTCGTTTAAGTGGTACAACCCCTTAAAAATTTTGTTTAGTTTTTAACAGATCGAGGGCACTGTTTGGGATTAAAAGTTTTTGTTAGATTTAATTTCATTTCTAAAATATACTGTCTATTTATGGATTGATTTTTAAAATAAATAACTCATTTTAACAAAGAGTTATTTTCCTTATTGCAAATCAGAAGCAGCACATAAACTTACATACATTTATAGGTACGTCAATATTTCTTACAATATAAAAATGGTAGCCTTTCTTGGTATATTACAATAAGTTATTAGAAACGAGAGACGAGCAGAACTAGTATGCATTGCGTAGACGGCATAAATCTTTATGCACTTTAGAATTCCGTTGGGAATATTGCGACATCATGATATTTTTATACTGTCTGGTTCAGCTTTTTTAAAAAATAACAAAGTACTATTTCTGTAGCTGGTTTTGACGATGCAATATTGCTCGTGTAATTTTAAAAAAGTTTGATCGAAGAATAAAGACTCAGCAATCTTCAACATAGTTCTGGTATACAAATGGCGTAAACATATCCCATCCTAAGTAGGGCACTTTAAATAGCCGTAATCGAGAACGAGACTCTGCTTGTATTCGCGTCAAAATCTATTGATATTGGTCGGCGATCAAATATTTTAAGTTTTGACACGTGTCACAAAAATAGGCAATAACCCAAAAGTCGAGGACTAGGTTATATAAAATAATCGTAGCTTCTAATCGACTTACACTTCTGTATGATAAGTAATAAGATTACTAATGAGTTTCATTTAAGTAATTAATGCATCATTTGTACTTATAATAAAAGGGTTTTAATGATGGTAACTTCCCAGATAGCAACGTGCGTGCAAATATGGCAGCAATCATGCAAATATGGCAGACTGATAATCAGTCTCAATTATAAGTAAAACACTAAAAATTGAATATCACATTTATAATTTGAAGACAATTTAAAAAAATGGTTGCGCATCTGTCACTTGTGCTTGCTATGTATGTATGTACATAGTCCTATTTGATTTGACGTGAGTGGGACTCGAACTTGCGATCGTCGGGCAATGCTCGAAAGATGAGAAACGTGATACTGCGTTTACTGAGCCATTAGCCCACTTTGTAAATGTTACTTCGATTAAGAATTGTAATCGTCAATACTCGTATGTATGAAAACATAGGAGTTCAGAATTACTGTTGCCACAGACAGTTACGCGAATAAGTATGTACAAGAATTTACCATATTATTGTAATAATATTGGTAGCTGCATCAATGCATTGCTCGTTGGCATGATCAGATTATGTAGTACCGGAAGTAACTCATACTGGAATGCAACTCACACTCGACATGACAATCAATGCGACAAAAAAATATAGTGGCACCACATTCAACCCGTTACAGAGCTCTTGTAACACGAAACCACTGGTTTAGCAGTGGATTTGACCAGAAGTCACGATGTCTTCATTGAATTTGAATAAAACTGAAATAATTAGTGAAATTTTGATTAATTCATTTTTAGAAGGTACGGTTGCTCTGAACAATTTAATGTCGATTGCACAGTAATTATGACACTAAATTGAAAAAAATTATGTTATATATTCTTATGTATTATATGTCGTGATGTTATTTTTACGTCACAAAAAGTCCTGTATTGCTAACTTCCGTTTTTCAACTTCTGGACGCATTTACGTACCTTTACCAATAAACTCTCACGCAACCGGCCAGGAACTCCAGGATCATAGGCTAATTAATGGACACTAGGCTAATACATAATTGTACAAATATTTCATACGTCACGACCACCATACCGGTACCGAGCCATCCGAACAATTAGAAACCACCGAAGGAGGATTGGCTGATCTTACGCCAAGGAACGTGGAGAGCTGCCGTGCCGACCTGACGACTCCACCCTATTATTAGGTCCTACCCGAAAAGGAGCACGGAGGGTCACCCAAAAGGACAGCGCCATGGAATTCACCTCAATCGACAGTCCACAGTATTTGGACTGGTACCGAAGACGAGGAAGTTTCGAGTTCCGCGAGGCTCCTTGTGCTGGAGGATCAACGGGCCCCTGAGTGGAGGCACCGTGACTGGATTGCCGAAGGAGGCAGAATCGACCAGACCTACCGAAGACATCAGGATCCCAGCCAATATCGTCGAGGACAGGGCCGGAATCTGACCGCCGCCAGAGGCCACTGGACATCCCGAGCTGCGGCAGCGAGACTGTGACGATGTTCCGCGTGGCTAGCGAACTTAGGACCAGGAGGTCAAAGTGTTGCGTTTAGTCCGCGATTGGATTTTTTATTTTACGCCGTCCTTCCAAGTATCGTGTATCGTTGTTCAGTGGAAGGCTCTGGCACCTACTGAATATTTTCAAAGTCTATTTGGTAGGTGTAAGGCGATTGAGCCACAGATGTTACTCTAGCGTTATTTCGTCTTCATTATTAGAGGAATAGTTCCGACGGCATGACTTTTGTAGCGGCGTAGTAATACGAGTAGTGTAAATTCTCCCGAGGATCTTATTAGCTATTTGAGGGCACTACTTTTGATTGTTCGTGGGGACGCGAGTCCTAGTTCTACAGTGAACTTTGTGTGTACGTCATTCTTTTCTGAGTTACCATCGTAGTCAGGTGCCAATTGAGTATCTTCAGTAGTTTCGCTAATATCGGTAAGAATCTTGTAACGAGTCACGAAATATTTTCGATACAGCTAACTTTCTTATCGTTGTTCGCGTTCGCTTTTTTCCCAGGGCCTCCGCCTATGGATCATCTTTGAGCCGGTAACGTGGAATAGATTCCGTGTATCGCCTATATTTCTTTTGTGAACGATTATTTCTTGATTCTGTAATATTTTCTTAGTGCAAAAGTTTCGTGACCCTGGAGACATGACAGAAGGAATCTGCGAGTTCTCGCTTCTCGAGGACGCGTGTAGTGTATCGTGTTGTTTGTCTCGCTTCCCGAGACTTCACGCATCGTAACGTGTTGTCCAGTTTCACGAGAACCCACGTATCGATAGTCGAAATTGTCGAAATAGAATTATTTTGTATTTAGTTTCATTTACCTAAATTTATTGTCATCGATATTATTTCTTTGATTTGTTACGAAATTTAGCATTTGTTAATTTTTGAGATTCTAAATTGTCTTAAATAAAAGGACAACTGTTATTGTTTTTTATTCCGAGGTTCTCATTTCCCTAATCAATTCCCTTATCAACATCAAGGCGATCCCTGCCCCTCTATCACACAATGTATATATTGGATTTAAATTGAATATTAAATTTTAATAAATATTCAGAAACAAAGTTAAAATTAAAATTATACCACGTTCACGGGTTCTCATTATAATACGAATAAGAGAAGTTTATCATTTTCAGATTGCATGAATTAAAAAAAATTATTTATTGTTAAGTAATTGTTAGCAAATTGCTAACACATCGTTATTATATTTAAGTAATTACTTTTGCTAGCATATTTGCAACATAAATTTACAACAATAGCAGAGCAAAAGAATTTACTTCGCTTGCTGCAACTATTATAGAACTTTTGTTGCATAATTGTTAGCATTATTTTCTTTATTTCTATTTCATAGCAAATGTAAAACGTATTCTCAGAAGATCTTTTCAGAAAAGTATTTCAACTGCTTTACACCGACACGTTGTTATCTGGGTTATAATGATAATCTATCGATGCTCTTCGTTCTGTCTTTTCAGATAATCAACTTCCGTTTCATTGTCCTGTAGCATGTGTGGAGTTCATCTACGATGTTTCCATGTAATTTTTTGTCTCAAAGTACAACGGATTCAGCCCCAAAGTATTCCATGAGCACCATGTGCCCACCTTTCGTATCACCAGCAAAGAGAGAAATAGGGTTGGTACCACTGCGCCGCTTTGCGTGATACACGGAATACCAAAAGGGAAACTAATCCTTCTAGTAGATGTGGAAAAGTTCTTGGTGCTTTCCTCACAAAGAGAATAAATGGTGCTATTGCTTTCTTTTAGAGTCTCTTTTGCGCAAGAACGATAATAAAAGTAGCATGAAAATATCCTGTGTTTATTTATTTTTCATTCTCATTTTCTTCTGTACTCTTACTCTTCTTTAAGTGAAATAGAAAAAGATGCCTGGGAAAAAATGATTATTATATAATCATATACAATTGTGTATAATCAGCTCCAATATTTGTCTATGTATGATCAGATCTAAAAATTCATAAAAATACACTACGAAAATGTAAATTCTATGGAAAATAGTATTGGCTAAAATAGTTTTAATGAAAGAATTTATCGATGAAACTACTCTTCGAAAATATTAGTAGTAGCAGTAGTAGTACAAGTTCTTTATTCGCCAAGTCTTTTCGGCTGTGGGCCATCGATCAGGGTCCTTCAGTCCGTTTCTTCTGTGAGATTATAGAGTGTTTGTGTCTGTGTAGAGGCGCATCTCCGTGTATTCCCTCATATTTTATTGTTTAGTTTTAGCAGGATTTGTACTATAGCCTGTGTGGGAAGCTTCGTCTGGTTCTGATGTTTGGTTTGGAATCCGCATGATGCACAGCGGAGCAGTTGTTTCTAGGTATTTCTTTTACGAATTCCATGCTTAGATCGCTAGTTCTTTCCAATATGGGCGTTACTTTGGAGGCTTCATATGGTAAAAGGTTTGAGGGATTGTGGAGAGGGTTGTTTGAATGTTTTATTTTTGTGATTTTTCGAAGTGCAATTGTTTCTGCAGTTTGGATGTTTTTTAGGGTAGGGTTTCTGCAGTTCAGTAACAGTGGATAGCCATAATTCTAGTAGTGGACGACAAATGCATTTATAGATTTTTGCTGCCTGTTCTGTTGTTACTTGGTTTTTTTGTATATTATTTTTCGGAAGTATGCTGCATATATAATTTACATTTTCATAGTGAATTCTTGTGAAATTATACAAATTTTAGATCTGATTACTTATAAATATCTTTTGCAGGTGAAGAAATAGAAATTGAACAAATGTTGAGGTAAGTGTAGTCGCATCTTGCTCGTTAATTGAAAAAGATTAATTTATTGTAAGCAACGTTTTAAAATTGAAAGTACTGAACGTCTGCAAATGTTACTGTTTAATCTATTCGAAGTATCTTTTTTCATAAGTGTAAACTCCGGCGTTGTAGCGAATGTTATTGCACTTTTGATGAAAAAATGTTCGAGGGAATCCAGGGAATGCCGCCTTCTTTGAAATCAGTAATCCTCTCATTCTATTGAGTAATTCGTTTGACTATCTACGAAGATTATTTAATTATCCTCAATAATTATTTTTTTTTATTTTAATTAAACTATTTTCAGAATTGAATAGCATATTAAGCAAGTATTGGATAGTGAAATGATTTATTTGAAATAAAGCAAATTCTTTTGGTGCAACTCAATATTTTTATTCGTGCTGTCATGTCTAAAAATTTGTATGCAAAAATGGCAAAATAAATTAAGTATTCAAAGTGACATTCATTTCATCGTATGGATCAAATCAATAGGCAACTAAATTTTTTTCAACTGACAGATACTAGTTTATCTCGATTTATATAACTTAATCAATAGTTTGCCAGTACATTGGCTTTCTTATTCATGCTTCGACTGAAATGACTACGTGCAAGGATCTGTTGCACTCAATTTAATTAAACGTTTTTATTTTGTAATATGTTTCATCTGTTGTTCATTTGATACAATTTATTCTGTTTTTTTTTTTAAATTCATTAAAATAATAATAGAGATAAAACATCAAAGAAATTCACATGATTTCCGTTAACAAATGTATCTATCCTAGATCACTGACAACTATAGTATTATGCCATTTGACGTACTACTTACAATTTCTAAAACTATTATTAAAATATAATATAAAATATAAACTAAAACATACTATTCGGAACAATAACGTATTGTAGGATTAATAAATCTGTTCCCATTAGCGTTAATTGAGAACCATTTATTATACAATGAGCATGAAAAACTCATTTCGGTTTACCGTATGATAGACGTAACACTAAAACTCGTTTTAGATCAAAGTCCTAAAAAACAGCTTTGAAGTCTATTTTGAAAACTCATATTTCAAAGTTGCTAACAGCTGGTTCACGAGTGACTGAAGGGGTATCGTGGCTGTTTATTGTGACATAAAAGTCACACAGGAAACTAGGGAAGTCTATTTTTTGTAATTTCAGCATTCATTATTTAGAACAAAGAAGAAAGTACTTAATATCAGTCATTATTTAAATCCATCGACAAAGCTAGTATTTCACCGTATCACGTTTATGGGCGTTCTATTCTTAAGTTAAACTTTATGTATTTACATATGCTCAGGGCGGAAGTAATTTTTTTTGTATAACGTACAGTGCCTTCCAAAAACTAATTGAAATGAGCTGTTATATATTTTAAGTATAACTGCCTTCAATAGTATTTCGTTATTCGAATGCAGCAACATTGTTTTCATTTCAACTCACCGCGGTCTATTGCATTTTAAAAAAAGTTCCGAGAAATTCTTAACTCGTACGCCGCCTAAACGTAAACAATGGTTGCGTAGTCAAAAGTAACGCGTCAAAAGTGAGTTGAAGTATAACATTCGAATGTACCTGTTGAAAAAACTTTTGTGGCCTTTCAATTTTCTAATATTACATGTATACGATTCGGTATTTATTTTTTTTAACATTGGTTATTTAATACATTAAACATTTTTAATGACTCCACGACGCAGACTTAGTATACATACAAGAAAGACAAAGAGTAGTGAGTGAGTATGAGCGGCTTAAGAACTATAGTGAGGTGGCAAAATTATTTCGAATTAGTGTTGAAGGAGTGAGAAAAATAATGAAAAAGTGTAAAGAAGCCTTGAGATTAGCTGATAAACCTCGATTAGGACGTCCAAGTGTCACTACACCTAAGGTAAATCGACTTATAGTGCGCCTTTGTAAAAAAAAGCCACACATAGTGGTGAAGGAAATTCAAGAACAACTACAGAAAGCAGGTACTGTAGGCTCTCAAACTACCATCAGAAGACGGATTCATGGTGCAAAATTAAGAGGACATGTAGCAAGAAAAAAATCTCTATTGACCAATGTCCATAGAAAGAAAAGACGAATTTGCGAGAAAATATGAAAACAAATCTTTGGAATTTTTGAAAAAAGTTATTTTCAGTGATGAATGTTAGATTATTTAGTTTATCCTATACGTCGAACTATTCCACAATAATTAGAATTTCAAAAACAAAGTTGAGCGATAACATAAACATAGATTTCATAGAAATAGCATAGGGCTATTTATCTTTAATGGACAAGGATCTTTTGGTCTTTGTGACTAGGATCAGTCTCTTGTAGAGAGTGAAACTGTTCAGATGGTTCTTCCTTGTTGCATTAATAAAGTAAAAGTTACAATACATAATCCACTGCATATTTTATATTCATTTAGTAACCTATTTCCAATAATGAATCCAAGTTCGAATTGTATGGAAATCGTCGACGTCAAACAATTCGGCGATCTAATCGTGATAATCCACTTGATAAGAAATACCTTCACAATACTGTGAAACATGGAGGCGGTGGAGTAATGGTGTGGGAATGTTTTTCTTGGTCTGATATGCGATAACTGCATGTGGTTGAAGGTAACATGATTGCTCGTGTGTACTGCAATATTTTAAGAAATAATTTACAAAATCTGCTGGCGCAATGGGATTGTGTCGGGATTTTATCTTCCAGCAAGATAATGATCCCAAACATACGGCTAAAATAAATAAACAATATTTGAAAGAAGATAATATTAAATTAATGGATTGGCCATCTATGTCATCGGATCTTAATTCCATAGAAAATTTATGGGATGAAGTGGACCGTCGAATTCTTACAACTTCGAGATGCAGTAATCGGTAAGTTCAGAGACAATATCTTGGATACATGGTCGAATTTGCCTGTAAATGTTGTCCGAAAGCTGGTGGGAATCCATCCCACGAAGCCTTAGAGCTGTGATTCAAAATAAGGGTGGGCACACAAAATACTGAAAACAAAATTATGTTCTTTGATTGATATTAAAAATTGGTTATTATAATTTTCACTAACTTTTGCTGCTAAAATTTCATGAAAGTATAATAATTACATCATTTTTATTTTGTAGGGCATATGAATGTCAATAATTTTTAAGTGTACGCTATTTCATTATTTAAACGTTGCTCTTTCAGATGTAATAAAAATATTGATACGTGGTCTTTGAATTTTTCACATGAAAATTTCAACTAACTTTTGGAGGGCACTGTAATTCATTGTCACGTTGATTGTGCAAGTTTGCTTGAGCTGGTCAATATATCTGCGCCACTGAGGTCCGTGCGTAATTTTCCGTTTTATGTGCGATATCAAAGAACTAATAATGGAATTGGCGAACCTCTGTCTAGGTTCATTGCGTCGGGGAATACAGCCTCGACTTTTCTGAACTTTTTCTCTATGCCGCAGTCGTCATTTACCAGCGGCTTTAATGTAGGATATATTTCCTTACAGGATTTGTCAATTATATCCGCGCCACTTACTAATTGTATTTTAATGTTACTTATTACTATTTGTTACGTATTCTTTTTCTATGTCTACATTTAGCTGTTTATATCTATAGTTGACATTTTTGGTCGCCGAATGTAAATCATTTAAAAGAACTTGTCCCATTTACAATGGCAGTAAATGAATAAATATTGAATTTTTGGTGCTAATTGTCTTTTATTAGAATCAGTGGGATAATAACATTCTCATCTACTGAATAATCAGTTATGAATGCATGTATAACAAATATTTTGTATGCTAACGATTGGCTGTAATTATTTAAAAATAATATCGGATGGGTGAAGAAATTTTAGCGACACTTTTTGTTTACACTACATACTTTTTCTATCGAAGCTGGTGGAGAAAATTGCTTGAATGTTCTGAAAGTTTCGCTTTTGACAGATATAAAAGACAAACATATGAAATGGAATAATTGTCTAATCTGAAATGTAATAATCACTTTTATTTGTAAACTGTGCAATGTTATTATTTATAAGTTATAGAAAAAATGCAAGAGCGACTCAACACTTTAAGCTGTTTACAATGTTGTGTTAAGATAGATTCAATTAATTATTTTTAATCCATTATTCAAAAGCATATATTTTTAATACGTTAAAATTATTATCTTGCTCAGAGTATGCGGGGAAGAACAGTGTTAAAGCTAACGATAATAAAATGTTGAAGGTACTAAAATACAACGACGGTACAAGGAGATAACAGAGCTTGACTCAAAGCTTTAAGGGACTATATCCGCCCCGGGCGAATATTACCTATTCCTGCGAGTACTGGGTTACTACAGTATTGACATTGTCCAGCATCTCGGTTTCCAAAATTCCCTAGGAAGAGGTTAACCCCTTTTGAGTTTCCCCACTAGAGTGCTGTATTGCGTCAAGCTTGATTTCAGGAGAGACGGGTGATTCGTTACTTTATTCCATATTTGTGACAGTGGCTGCGCAGTCTCAAAGATGGGCCAGAGGGCAGAACACTAAAAAGTTCAACGCGCTTAAAGTATGTTGAACGTAACAAACTTATACTAAACATCGAAAATATAAATAATCAAGAAATATAAAAAAGCTAAAGAGTCTTGCAAGTGACAAATATAAAAAGATTTGCTGGTAAAGAGAAGTCTCGAAAATTCACCCCGACCATCCTAGTAGACTTTGAAACAGAAAAAAAAAACACAATCCAAAGTACATGAATAAATAAATTAACCTACTGTAGTTACACAATTTAAATTCCCAAAATTTTATACACAATTTTACTCTAAAGAGTGATCCTGCCGCCTATCTATACAGTTTGTCATCAAGCAAAATAAATCGCGGTCTTATACGTCAACCAAAGGAAGTCCGCTCTAACGGAACTTTCTCGCTGGAGGTGATAACGAGATATCGAGGGTTCAGAATGCTCGAGCGTGACTTACGCCAGCATCTAACGGTTATGCAACAATAAGTCGGGCCACTCCGATGATTGCCGACATAAATAGATCCAACACGACACTCCGCGACGCACGCAACGACTCTCGAAAGAATTCAGCCTCCTCCTGGAGGGAAAACGATTCGAAAGACTGTAAGACAGTAGTTACACGACAGATACATATAAGTTCCGCTAAGCGTACGGTTACACAATAAAAGATCTGAAAGGGTTTGAGCCAGCCTCTCTATTGATAATGGTACTCACTTTCGCTGACGTGCCTATCAAAAATTTGGACAATTATTTTGTATACTACTCAAAAACTATTTCTCTAAATTTTTCGCACTAGCGAGAATGAGGGTTACATCAGAACTGATTACGGGATCGATCGCACACGCGATGATTTAACCATCTAGAATCATATAATGAAATCCACATACAATATATAATTATATGATACAATATCAATATTCAACGTTATATCTAATTACATTGATAATAAAGAACGAAGTTGTAAATAAAAGGACAATTTTGAAGCTCTTCGAGTGACATTCGAGAAGATTTAAATTGCAGAGGACAACTTGATGTATAGACAGTCGGAAAAGGGTTAGTTGCACATCGATATAGTTGCAATTCTACGTAAGTGGGTTCATACCGATCAATTGTCATTAGTTGTGTAACTCTAAAAAAAGAGTCAGAAAACGCAAGGAAGTTTTTATCAGAGTTGGCAAGTTTCAGTTCAGAATCGTATAATTCAAGATAGAGTCCAAAGTCCAGTTTAAGGATTCAGTAGTTGGACTATTCAGTCCATTAAATCGTATGGAAAGTTTAATGTTTAATAGATTATCATATATCAAATATACGAAGAATCTCTAAAACTTATCCAAGATATCAAAATCAGAATATCTACAATTTACTCGAAACCTTCCTGAATAGAAGTGAAGAATAGAAAGAAGAACAGCTTATGAATCTCTAAAATTGGATTGACTGCTCATCCATTTTGGACGTTTTGAGTGTCATCTATTTATTCATTTTAATACTAAAGAATCTAAATATTACTATTAGGAGAATATCTCAGAAGCTATCCACTCCTAACTTTTCAAATTTTAATCGTTTTATTATCTCTTCACTACCAATAACTAGCACAACTGTTGTTAAGGTATTATCCTTAATTCCAGGTGTTCCAATTTTTATGACCACCAGTATATTATTTAGTCGTCTTATATCGGCGATGGGAGGAGAGGTTTTCCATGATATCTTTTTACAATAATTCCACGATAGTCTCGCGCTGCTTTTTGAGCTAACCTGCTCACGTAATAGCTCATTCTCTGTACAAAGTTTTTTTATGCATACAGGATTATTTGCTTTCAAACGCACCAATTGACGTTGGCCCTGAATGAATGACTTCATCAATCATCACATCACACAGATAGCATCACACAGATTTCTCATACTGGGGAAATGCAAATGTTCCTCGCCGCTAGAATTTGGAGTCTACGTGTTCTTGGTAGTAGCCTCTGATGTCTACGTGTTCCTCGTTTTAGATTTTGGAGTCTGCGAGTTCCTTATCGTAGAATTTAGTCTATATATTTCTGGTAGTAGCGGCAAGGAACACGCAGATTCCAAAACCTATGGCGAGGAACTTGCAAACTCCAACATCTACGGCGAGAAACTTGTAGAATTCCAGCTTATAATAAAAATAGAATTGAAATAGCATTGCAGCACGAAGCTAAGGCGTTCCATCAGTATTGGAAATTTGTTAAAAAATGCCAAAATTTCGAACGCAAATATTTCCCTTATTATGAACGCTATTCTCACGTATTTTTTTCAACTTTAATATTTTTTCTTGCCCTACAACTTTTGCATTTAACTTTTTTTATGGCGTTTTCAATGGCGAAAATAATTTTTTTTTCATTTGTGAATAGAAGTTAAAAGAAACTAATAATACGCTCACTCGCTGTGTAATAAAAAAATATCCGACGGTTGCCACATCGAATTTTCAAAATCGTGCATTATTTCGCTGCAAATCGCATACGTAGATCTTAGCTGGCACACTCTGTATAGTTCTGTTATATTCTCTGCTTCAATTGATATAAAATAAAATATATTAGTGATTTTAATTATGACGGTTATAATTGGGGTGATTTTCTTTTAATATATTATATTGGTACCACCCGGTATATTACAACAGTAAATCGATTTCGCGAGAGCACGAATGATTCATGGGTGGGAATCCCAGGTTAGTATGATAATTGACACAGTTTCGAGATTTTCTACTTAATAACTGTTAATATTGTTCCGTGTCATAAATTGGCGATTTTCGACAATGCTTTTAGCCAGCTTCGAACTTATTAATTCTTATTGCAAGCAATATCGTCTATTCGAAAAGATAATAGCTTTGGATATTAGAAATAGTAGGAATGCGAAAAAAGAGAAGTCGTTAATCATTGTGCGATGAAAAATAGGAGAATTATTGTAAGCTGGCATTGAGACAATCAATAAATGTACCGTCAACGTCAGTAACACCAAAGCCGAAAATTTTAATTGCAAATGCCTCAACGACTAATCTAGGGGATAAATTGCGTATTCGGCTGCTCTAGTGTCACTTTAATTGCCCGCATGTTCCCTGTTGAGAATGCTGCTGGAATTTTCATATGCCATAAATCACTGATGATTTGAATTTTGGAAGCAGTATCATTAGAATTAAAAATAATGATTTTAAAAAGTTTATGTCATGAAGAGATTTATTGAATTATCAGTTGATCATTTGAATCTGGATGCAGTGATAATTCCTGTAAATATTGTAACCGTTGTTTTTAACCTACTACCATGACTTACGTATACACTGTAACGAAAGACACAATATAATTTTTCTCAAAGATAGAAAAGGTAGAAAGGTACTCCAAGATACGGCACGATCTTTCGCTTACAATTGACTCGATACTCTTTCCGAATTTCCCGGGACTACGTAATACGAAAAAAACTAGACCTGTCGAAATGCCGGATAGGCGCCAAATGTATCGTTGCGTCACGATACATAAAGGAACTCCCCGGAAAATATGAAGCGGTCCGACCAGCAGGAATGGAACGAAAAGGTATGGTAGAGGGGCTGGGTCGATGCCGAGATTACATAAGGGAGAGATAGAGAAAAAGATAGTGAGAAGAAAATCGGATTGAGAACCAATGAAATTCAGTAACAGAAAACATAACAAACTGGATCTTTTATTCTGGGACTTCAAATAAAATAAAATTAACAATTTCGAGAAACAACATGAATAGCACGCGAGGCAAGGTCCATTTCGGGACACGCGAAACAAAATAAACGTAAGATCGAAAGTCACGCGATACAAGGTCCTCTACGGGACACGTTAACGATATTCGTAACAGAAAAGATAATTAATGCAAAAGATACGCAAAATTCGAGAGAACGCGAACATAGAAAATACATAACTTAGATTAACGACAAGACGTTATGAACCTAGACCTATCGGTCGAGGCTAGCTCCTCTACGGGAGATCTGGTAGGGCGACGGGGCCAAGCGCGGAAGTCCTCTGCCAAAGCGTAGCTTACGCGCGAAATATACGAAACATGCCAATTGGACTAATTATAAAAGATACTTTAACGATACAGAATTATGAGATCGCTACCCGACGCGAGAGGATCTTTACGAGATCAGATATTAACCGGAGCCTTCAATTGATCGTTTAATTGCGATACTTGGAAAGATGGTCCGCAAAATCTGGATTCCACTGAAGTCTACGCACGATACATTGGCGTACGTCGGCTTGTTACGAGACTTGGAACGCAGTAATGATCAGGACGGCCTGCTGCCGTCATTCCTGGATGTCCAGGAGATAGCGGGGTGATATCTTCGTCCGGTCCTGTGTAAACGGGACGTCGAAATGGCGGAGGGTCCTTTCTCCTCTGCCTAGGGCAGTTCCCTGAGTTCCCTCTTCGGTACGGATGCCGTTAGCTGAGCATCGGTACCGGAACTGACGTGACGATAAGTTGCCCATGGCGATGTTCTCGTCGGGTCTGCTCCCTACTTTATTCGGGGTTGCCCGTAGCGGGGTGGAGGTGTCTGCTGGCAGTGGCGTTCCTCTTCACGCTCCCTGGCGTAGCCGTAGGCAGTTTCCTTCGGGTGAGATTAGGGAAGGTGTTGTTCTCGCTGTAGGTACATACATTCTTCTTCGGCGTAATGGTGTCTCGATATGTCGCATGAAGTTATTTTACGATAAGAATTAGTCTAGTATTATTAAATTATGTACTCGAAACCCTGGAGTTCTTGGTCGGTTATTTTAGTAGGGCGACTTTAAGGGACGGTACTACGTCCTGTATGATAAACACACAGTCAAGCGATTCTAGCCTTGTGACGTGGAATAATGTCACAATACATACTAATGTGCCTGTAATTTTAGGCAAAATAAATAAATCCCGTGTTCGATCGAGTGAATAATCTTAACTCAGCTTGAATTGTATATAAAGAAATAGTAATGATAATTCCATTTCATTCGGGAATCTCATTGACGTAAGATCAAATGCTATTCGTCAAAATATAAGATTAAAGATATTACATGAGATCAGCAAGTAAAAGATTGTATAAATGTATAATGTTTGACTTGACAAAACTTTTGGAAGAGATAAGGAGCTTTTATTTAAGCTTCTATGATCATTTTAGAAAAGTTAAAACTCGAATTGTTTTGAAAAAAAATATAAGGACTGAAAGGAGAGGATTCTTAAGGAAACGATTGCTGCGATGTCGAATTTCAAATAAAGTATGTCAACAGCTCTGAGACTTTGAAATCTTCGCTCGTCAAAATCTAAATGCAAGAGAGCGTGAATTTCATCTTTCTTAGCCCCCTGAGAGTACTCGCGCTTTCGTGGTAAAGAGGATTTCTCACTTGAGTGTGCATGTATCATATGATAAGATAGCTTTTCTCTGGAATTGAAATTTAGAATCTCTCTTGACCCAAATTTTTGTAAGTAGGAATATAACAAGTTTATATTTCATCATATTGAACGTTTATACTTTGTCATACGGAGTTTCCTAAGTGTTGAATTTCATATTTGTTCTAGTTTATCCACAATGTTACGGTAATTTCAAAATTTATACATTAATAAAAGTGTTACTGCAAACTCCTCCCCACCACCTGGTTCAAGAGGATCGCTCGCCTCGGGCGCTCGTTATGGCGAATATCGTTACTGTTTGACGCGCGTACTTCCGTAAAAGGTATGATACGGGGAAACAGCCCGACGCTTAACCCTGAGAACGGTACATTGGGTGTCGCACATCCAACACCCAGTGTACCTTTAGTGATCGGATGCGGAAGTGTATCGTTCTAGGGTTAAATTAATAAGGGATAGGTGATTCTTTAGATAATTTAAGTGAACGGTTGTGTTGTGTACGAGAGCCATATACAATCTTATTGTCTATTGACTTGCGGTGTACGAGACGCCCTTCAAGGGTGAGAGTGGAGTCCATACTTTCTGAGTCGGAGCCTGGTATAGGGGAAACCGGGTCTGATCGTCACATGGGTAGGTTTTCACATTGATTATAACTGAACGCCAGATACACGTAGATGCACAAGATTAAAGGCTGATTCACGCTACACCGTGTCGGGGACGAGCCGTCTCACGGACGACGCACAGTGAACGAATTCTACGTACATTTTCAATTATTAGTTCATCACAGTAGATCGCGCCGGGCCCGACCCTCGCCCGTACTTTCGGCCGTGCCTTGGTGCCGAAACCTCAGGGTAAATTTTTTTCTCGTTCTCGTCACGTTTACGGCATGGCACGTTGTAAGATGTTACACTCACCGAGCTGAGATCGACAGTCAGTATGTCTTATGATATTACTTTACGTCACAAAGGAAGATTGAGCGAGGCGTGGTTGCTCCAGACTTAATGCTGCGTGCAGCAAGAGAGGTTAAAAATTGCCAAAACTTTCAAATGTAGACTCACGAGGAGTGCACTCCTAGGTTACCAACTTACATTTGTTACAACTGTGACTCGAATTTTTCTAACTATGATTGATTTCCAATGATTTTTATTAATTGATTGGTCGTAGACAGTTGATTTTAATGACGTTACGAAATAATTTAAAAGAAGAATTTTTATGTTAGTTTATCTCCTTTCAAAGAAATTTTTATTTTTCTTACAATAAAAGTTACTTTCTGTTATTCTAATTGTATCGACTTTTTTATTACCAAAGAACACTAACATTTTCTTGTGACATTTTACCCCAAGCACTGTAACAATCAACCCAGACACGGGGTAAGAAGTCATAAAAACTTTTGATTAGTTAATGTATAATATCTTCTTATTCGTTATCTTTATTCCGACTATATGGCTATTAAGAATATTACTAATAATAAGCTTTAGATTTAAGCACACTTGATGTAGTTCAACTGTGAAAAATGACAAAAAAATCGATGAAGAAAAAAGATGAGACAACCATACCCGATCGCCCTATGTTTAATTTAATGACCAATCTACCCAGCTTCTGCGAAGAAGTCGGAAACAAAGACACTAGACTTCTCTCTCAAGTAGTATAACCTGAACAGACTGAAAGCACATTCTTGGCTTTTTTCTCTGAAACTCAGATCAAGACAGTGTACGCATACCCCAGATCCGACGTCTGCGTCGGCACAGTTATTTACTGTTTATTAGAATCTCTCAGGAATATTGTAATTAAGATGAGATCCCTTCCCTTCATCCTTTCCTGCCGTTTCCCTATCCCCTAGGGCACGAGCTCGAAGGCTGCGAGGATCATCCCTAAGGACCAGTCACCAGAGATAAGGGTCGAGAGAGAGTGGCTACGTTGCCTAGGCAACGGAATGCGGGAAAGCCATAGGCAGGAGAATCAGCTGACTTGACCAAAAGGCTATTAAGACCGCCAAATGTAAATTGAGGCCCAGCAGCCAGCCAACCACCCAGATGATAGAGGATTAAGCCCCCGGCGCAGTCCCGTCGAGCGGCGGGTAGTCGTCAGGCCCGTATGACAGCGGTGCAGCTTTCTGCCTCGAACTCCGCGGATGCACCAGGAAGGATATTTGACAGGCAATGGAGGCCGCCATCTTGCCCGGCGCGCCGGCGAGGATACCACCGTACCACTAAGAAGCGGGGCCCTCGAGGCCCACCAAGGCCCTACTGATTGTGAGTGAAGGCACCGAGCCCTGTCATGCCCCACCTGCGGACCAATGTCAAAACGCGTAGCCTTCTCAGTACAGCGGTCCATCCAATCACCGAGGCCCTGAAGACCCATTGAGGAAACGCTGAAGACCGGAAATGAAGAAGACACCACTTCGGGCCAGGATATCGTGATTTCAAGTATGCGACAGTGTTGAATGCATAATTTGGGATTATTGTGTAAGCGCAGTTGAGTGCATACTTTTTGAGTGTTTGATTGAGTATCCCCCCCCCCCCCCACTATTTTCTGTGCTCTATTTGAATATTTTATAGAGTTCCTTTATGGATAATTGTGAGCCGTCCCCACGTGGACAGGCATTTTCTTTGGTATCTAGTAATTCAAATTTCAGGTCGGCTTTTCACCATTAGCGGAAGGCCGAGTAATGTCTATTGTGTTGCGGATTTGCTTTAGTATTTTGAGCCCTAATTTGTTTAGGAAGCCCCTTCGCCCTCTCCTCCTTCGTTCGTATTTTTAATTCTTTTATATTGAGGTAATTAGTAAGAAACCTTCTACCCTGAGATCCCCCCCCCCCCCCGCCCCGGTATCTGTGCCATCGAGTAAATGTGCGTTCATTATGCCAGTCTTCAAACTCAAAACCAAGGTCAACTTTCTCTATAGAGGATATTACTATATTACTCATAAAAAATAATCACGGTAAAAGCCTAATAACAGTAATAACAAACATATAGTCTTAGAATAATATTAGTACGTTCAAAATAAGTACTTTTCTGATTCCTAACATGGACCCGTCAAGTAGTACGCGATAACGAATCACCCAAAGTTTTAATAATTATTAAATGATCATTAAATCATAATTACTCTATTGTCGAGCCGGAAATATTAGACTCACTTTCGGCCTGAGACCCGACTAGCGATTCCAATAAGATCTGAAGGTTATCATTCATATTTGCATATTACGATGTGGCGTTTCCGATTCAAACACCTAATTCAGGTTTCTCTATAATGAATACGTCACTTGCCATTATAGTAGTGCAAGAACAGTACATGAGGGTACTCCTGACAATGTCAAAAATGTCCTGCTCTAATTCTTTCATTATGTCCCTCTACCTTTCACAGCGACGAAGTATCGAAAAGAACGTCCTCTCTTAAAATTTCCGTACAAAATCTCTGTATCTCTCATACGGAACCTAGAAGGATGAAAAATAGGAGAAGTTAATTATTCCTCTAGAATTTCCTTTAAGCCCTCACAATAACAATGTTTAAGAAATCACGAGGACATTCAAACTGCACTTCGACTATCATCCTGGCATGTCAATTTGCCACGCTAACCAACCAATAATGCGCACTCTGGTAAGTCAAATTCAATGCGAATTTGATTCAATTATTCTACTGGACACCACAAGATGGCGGAGCACTTAGTGCTACTCCCATCGCTACTTAACGTACCCTCTGGTCATATTCAACAAGCGAGAACATTACGCGGAGACAGGAGAGCTGGACATAAAGTCTCGAGCGCCAGCTATATCCGTCTTGGTCGTATACCGACTCCTGCATGTATCGGGCTTCTCGATGCCGCCCAACTTCTTACCCTCGACAATTCCTCTAAAAGTTATGCCAATTCACTCTTGAAGAACAAAAAGCGCAATCAATTGACGATCAGAATAAATGAACAAAAGTTATTTCAAAATTAATGACCAGTACGAATAGAAACCTTGAAGATTCACTCCAGCCTCACTAGAAGACTCTGGTACGAGGTATGGATGCAATAAAAAATAAATAAATTAAGTTACTGAGGTTATAAAATTCAAATTTCAAAAATTTTATATACAATTTTCTTCTAAGGAACAGCCTTTCCGCTTATCGGCACAGATTGTGAGTAAGCAAGCCAATCGCCACTTTATGCGTCAAACAAAGAAAGTCCGCTTTAACAGAACTTTCTTGTTGGAGAGAAGATAAAAGGAGGACACAACGAGGATCCAGAATACTCCACCACGACTTACCCGCATATCTAACGGTTCCTCTCCTTCCTTCCTTTCCTTATAACTGTATCCCCAATGGGAGAGACATGTGCCAGTAACTGATCCTCATAATCAAAGATTGGAAGTTTGACACTAGATAGCGAAACGGGTCTCTCTTATCCAACTAAGCGTGAGGATCTACAGACTTTATACACCGATTCTGAACACTGTTGGGCGAAATCCATATAAATTACTCAGTTAAGTTTTCACATGAAAACCCATTTGGCGAATACCGCTGGGAGCTGGCCGCGAACCTCGAACCTTTCGGCCGCGAATCCGCTACTTTAACCACTGAGCTACGATCGCCCTACATTTAACCGTTACGTAATGATAAATCGAGTCACCCGGATGATTGGTAACACAAATAGATTCACGACACTCCGCGACGCAGTCAACGACCCGCAACAGAATTCTGCCCTCTTCCGGGGAACAAGGACTCGAAAGACCGTTAAACGGTAGTTCCGCAACTGATATAAGTCTCGCCAAGAGCACGATTGCACAATAAAAAATCTTAAAAGGTTCAGGGTAGCCTCTTTAGTGATATTTCGAATCTCGAGTCCAGCCGAGCTTCATATACATATTTTGTATTGAGAAAATGATTTAGTAATATCGACTACCGGTTCATATGACTTAGCATATGATTGTCTGCTGGCAACGGCCATGTAAGGTTAAATGAACTAAATTTCGGTTGACGCTAGAATAGTATATTGTGCAACTAGGGGGGAAAATTGGATTTTTCTAGCGAGGATGATGTTTTGAGCACGAGTGGGAGTGCTCAAAACATCATCCGAGTCTGAAAAATCCACTTCCCCCTAGTTGCACACCGTACTTTTCATAATAAGGGCA
>JARQSW010000819.1:1519-24059 GCA_030142375.1 Calameuta pallipes | reverse complement strand
CAGAGAAAAATTCGATTTTCCATTCGTTTCTCATGCGCGAAAAAGGGCGTTTTTCATGCACGTATTATGAAAAATCATTATCCCAGTGTGTGGATCAAGTCACCTGTTGTTCGATCAATAACACTGTCATAATGTATCATTCTAATCTGTCTATATTTTTGCAAGCACTGACTGCATCATCGGTTGTGTCTTTAAAATGTTTAGAGTTTGGTCTGCTTTAATTATTATATAATATCTGGATTTCGTAATCCTTTGTTACAACCCCCCGAGAAGTGTTCGTTCTAAACATTAAATGTATGAAAATGCCATTTCTGTTGGGTTATTTGCTATGACGGCTCTGTCTAGCTGTGGGTTTGAATTACCATGACCCGACATTCACTGCTACAGTACTGTAAGAAACGTGATGTCTTTGTTCATCTTATATGCATCTGAGAGAAATACAACTATACTGCTACTATTTGTAGTAGCAGTAGTAGTATATTTCGAAACGTACCATATTTCTGTCACTGCTTTTAAGTAAAACGAAGCTGTTTTTGTTATCTACGTTGCCTCAGGATAACTGTATATCTCCAGGGTTTGCTAATTTGCGGAAGGGCCTCAGCTCAAAAAGATTTAAATCTTTATCTAAATACAATTCTAGTGACTTTAGAGGATGCGTTTGGTCTTAATAACCCTATGAATAGAAATAATGAATAAGTTCGATATTTATATTCTGTTGTATTATAATGAGATGTTTTATTAATTTTGCTGCAGTAATCTGAATAATAATAATTATTGCAGGGGTAATAAGAATTAAATAGGATAGTGTTGAAGATATATTCCAAGAAATATTGGCTTGGGTTATATGTGTAACAACTTTAGAGTTATTAACTGATTCCTTTCTTTCACGGAAGTTTTGATAAACAAATTCAATCTCTTCTTTTACCGTTGGTTGAATTCAGTTTTGATCGGTAACAGAATGGCTCTTTGCGGGGTTGAACATTATTGGTAATAATGCAAACAGTAATGGTAGCTTAGTTTCCAAATGGGAGGTATACGAGGCTGATTCATTGATCCGAGCTTTATATTCGATCGTAAACCTACAGATATTTCAGTGTATAACATGCTTGCCCGGAAACAGTACCGTTTGGATGATGGAACGCCCATGAAGTACTATCATATAAATCAAATAGAAATCGAAGTTCTGTTGATTCATTAGCTCTGAGTAACCCCGTATAACATAGACCAATAAAAATTTCCAGCCGTATTTGAATATATATATGTATACTTGTAACTCAATTGGTGTATAAAAACATTGTTATGTTTAAGGCATTGCAAAGGAATAAAGAAATTTTATTCTGTGCACGGATAAAAAGTTTGTAATCAATTTAACTTACTTATAATTTTAAATGTAATACTGTGTGTTTGTTACGAAAATTAATTAAGAAGCACTTTGAAGAAATGTGTTGCAACTGTTTCTTTTTATTATGCCATCATTATAGATTCTGAAACTTATATAATAATTAACATGAGAATTTAATAACGTGTCCAATGACTATTTCGGTCGATTACTTTATGGAGGCGCCTAGGAATGACTTCAGCCAAATGGGACGAACATTCGACAGATCGTAGGTAACGCGTGTCTTGAGAATCACGTGCCATTAATCTCATGGAGATATTCAGGAGTTCGGTTTCTAGTAGTAAGAAGCGCACCGTAAGAAGCTAATGAACGTGTGACACCGACAACGGTTGGAACTGAAAGAAAAGTATCTCATTTTACCGCCCGATAGCTTTCAATCCCGTGCGCCAATATTTTTCATTTTGGCTGTAATCGATTGAGAATATTTAAATCCTATAATGAATACGTCAATACATTTTTCCTATGTATAGCAATTAATAAGATATTTAATTTGAAACACTAGTACAACAGTTATTTCGGGTAAAGAGTCTCGATCGGCTGTTGCCTGTATTGCTGATTACCTGTACTGGGCGCGAGACTTGGCCGAGTTCTTTGAAAAAGATAAGGCTGGGGAAATTTTTAAATGCAGGTACACCATCTGTATTCCAACTATATTTATTGCACCTAACTCTGAAAAATAATCGTGATGTTTTTTGTAAACTTCGCCACCAAATATATCTTGACGAAGATCGTCAACTACGTACTCTTGATGATGGCGTTGCTGTTATATTCGAAATTTTCATTTTCTACAATTTTTCTAATTTGATTTTTAATAGATAAAGGTACGAAATATCGAATCTCCGTTTCAAGCTTACAGATATTGCAAAAGTCAATAGAGTCTTTTAATGGCGATTCACATTTCGAGCAATAATAAAATTTGTATCCAAATTTTCTATATTGAACAAATTTTATAAAATAATACAGATTCATTTTCTGCAAATTTTGTTTGGAACAGTGTATTTTGATAGCTGTAAGAAAGTCTTCTACGCACGAGTTGGAGATGTTGTTTTAAAACAAGACTTAACATAATCATCATGTTCTCAGCAACAGTTGCAGATGAACCTTCATAGGCAGGTCGCTGATATAATTCACCATCATCGTCTGTGTCTTCATCGTAATTTATATCAGGGAAATTATCTGTATTATCAATATCATTTATCATATCATGACGATAAGAAGAAAAATGATGTATCTGGATGTAAAGATAATAAAAATAAGTGGTAAGCTTTATATTTAATATTGAAAAATGTTCATGTCAAAGGTGGCCAGTTATCACTAAAGGAGGTTATACATATATCTGATAGAATATCGTAATGTGAATATACAATGATTCCGGTATTGAAAATAAATTTTTTATCCAGTTTAACGTCATTTCTATTAAATGATTATAACAAATTTATTACAATTTTTCTTCTTTTAAATAAATATTCTAATCAATATTAAAATATATTAGCAATAAATGTTTTAATAACTCATATCAAGATCATTTTTTGATATTAATTAATTCATTAAGCAAATGAAAATGCTGTAAGCTAGTAAAATTAAAGTATTGTAAAATAATATTGAAAATTATTGGATTAATATTGGAATTTTTTATCTAATTTTTTGTATAAAAAATATGTGTAACATTAAATATTTTGAATTTCTGCCATACTCTTTATTGAGAGAAATACATATCATTTTTTTTATTATAATTAGATAGTTAAGTATAGCCAAAGGATTAACTAATTATACATCGCAAATAATAAAGAAATATTAGAGGCAATAATAGTTTACGAGAATACAGGCATGATAGTAGACTCTTCAACCAAAGCTTTCATAAAAAAAAATCCTGACACATCGATTAACACGGCAAAAAACAAAAAAGGTAGATATGTGGAAATAGTATATTACACTACAAGGCCAGAAAAACTGAGCTTCCGGCACTGCTCGATAAAAAATTCCTTCTATCGAGCAGTTCCGGGTGCTCAGTTTACTGCCCGCGTGGTGTATAATATTTTTCTTGATCTCCAGCCGAAAGTACATGATCGACGCATCGATTTCAGTGCAGAAAGCCTTGGATCTTTGCTGTGTAGCTATTGGAGACCCACAGCAAAGATCCAAGGCTTTCTGCACTGAAATCGATGCGTCGATCATGTACTTTCGGCTGGGGATCAAGAAAAATATCATTGACACGGACTCTCGCGCCCGCACAACCAAGTCTCTTTTAATTATTGAATTTTTCTTCTCAGTGTAGAAGACACTGCGGTATTCAGCTAACGATGCGAGTACTACAGACCCCCCTGAGGTAAGACGATATATTATATTTTAGTACCATAAAAACTAGCACTTCGAGGTAGTAAAGTTTACCTTCATTGAATCTGGATGAACTCAGTCGTTGATAGAATGGCGGTTGATCATTCCTGACATAAAAAATAAAACGGATGCAGGGATTCATTGCATCTTGAACTTAGTCCAAGACCGAATCAGAGGTACCACCATAGAAAATACAACAAGAACCGATCAATGAAACGATAAACTAGATAGCAAGTAGTTTTCTGAGATCGATCATAAGCGCAAGCGCAGTTGCGCTTAACTAAGTTAAGGATTCGGTTGTCTCGCTTGCAAATGTAAAGGCCGTGGGCAATACAGGCGATAGGATTACCCACAGTCATACTCAAATTGCTTATCGACGAGATAAAGGAGACAGGTGTCTCATTCATATGCAAGAAAAGGAGATAATAAAATTGATATGCTGAGCGGTGCTGAGGATTATGCAACGGTGATATAGAACGAGGCAATTGAACAAGGCCTCTTCAGAGATCACATTGATGTTCTGCTCCACATAGATACTAGTATGTCTAAGATCGCAAGGCTTTCAGTGAATATGTAAATGTAATTTATGATAATATAAGATAGGTCTTTAATATAAAGTGCGAACAGCAAAGAGCCCAAAGTTGATCCTTGCGGAATACCAGTGTAAAATTTGTCGTAGGAGAAACGTGATCTCCACCGGCTGGTTTTGAAATGATTACAACAGATTTAAAATAGTAACCTTGTATTTTATTCCTCTTAAATTTTGTCGTGTACAATGACTCGTCTTTCGTGGAGGCTGGCGTCTATCTGGTCTAAATAAATTTTTAAAAGAACCCTGTGGGTGAAATTTCGAGATACAGGTGACAGGGCAGTCTTCTGCACCCTTTCTGTCTTGGACCTTTCTATATAAGAGAACACGGGTTTAATTTTCCTCTGGACAAAGATCTTCAGTTTTCATTTTCGCAATACACGAGAAGAGTATCGGTCCAGATAGCGAGGAAGGGCGGAATTTACTGATCTCATACAATTGTTTGACATATACATTAGTTTTATCGAAGTACCCCGCTACCCCAGACACATATGGAAACCGAAGTCGTTTGTACATACTCGAAGGCGTCATCAAGGCCAAACGACCACAGAGGACTGACCGGAAGTAGAAAATATTGTTTTCCCGGTCAAGGAACGTCTGAGTTTGACAACTAAAATAAGTTGCAACCCGTTTACGAATGATGAGCTAGATCAGTGATGGCGAACCTTTTCGAGAAGTGGGTCAAATTTTGTTCATTATTTTTTTTAGTACTAGCTCGTGGGTCACTAAGTCAGTGGCGTTACTTGGAAAGGCGAGGCGAGAATGGTTAAGAACTACTTTTTTTGGTTCTCACTTTTAAAATCCTTCAAAAAGTTTAAGTTTCTTTTTCGTTTTACAACTTTTATTTTTGCAAGTGAAGTCTGCGTGGGTCGGTGTCTGACCCGCGGGTCATAGGTTCGCAATCACTGAGCTAGATGCTGATCGATTTTATAACTAGTAGCAACTTATAGTGACAGATGAAGTCGAATGCCTTGCTGAAATCAAAGAGGATGAAAATAATTATTATCCAGGAGAAAGATAGGATGGAGTTCCCAGATTGAGGAAGGATACCTCAAAGAAGCCTTTAGGGATTGTTTGCATGTTGGTTTTATACAATTCATCTTTCTCCGACTTACTTAGATCCTGAGATGTCTTTTCTTTTGTCTCGATTTCATTATGCCTTCTTTTGTCATTATTAAAGTACGGCGATTGATAATATTCGCGCAGGTTTCATACGTGTCTCGGCATTAATCTACACTGAGAAAAAGATTTGCTAATATCAAGTACTAGCTGCGATCATGGGAAAATTGTTTGGATCGTTCGACGCAAATTTGAATTGATTATATTGTTATTGAATTAATGAAATTGGTATAGTTGTTTTGAGCGTATATTGCACTTAATGTAATTATAGCGATTGATCAAATAAAATTGATTTGGCTAAATCTGCGGTTACTAGAAAATTAAGAATGGTGTAGTTGAAAGTTTATCCACTAGGCGGCAGCACGTGAGACTATTAATCCGCAATTATATAAAGTATATCTCTCAAATGTTTATACCGTGGAACCTTACCTAGCTACCTTCCTAATGCGGAAATATGTAAGCTTTGCGAAGAGCCAATTAGGAGCGAGAAACGGTCACGACGTTTCGCGGCTCCGACAAACGAAAAGGCTAAGACTTGCGCATCTACTTACCCATGTAAACTGGTTGAAGATAAGCTAGGCGAACTTTCACTGTATCAGACTAATAAGAGTGTGATTAGCGTAGCGTACCATAAGCTTTAAGCGTTTTAAACATCATGACTCTAATCAGGAAATCCCAGCCAGGTTATAAATACATAAGGCTGCGTAAGTACTATTGTTGAAATATGCAAACATTAATGTCTCCTTTATATATGCACTCTTTTATATGTGCAAGAAGTAATAGTGTAAAAAATATCCCGAAAGTTGCTATATTATATATGTTCAAATAGACTGTGTTTACGTAAATGAAAAAAACTTAATTACCCGAAGTAAAATAGCAATTAATTAAACTTGCTTTACATGTATTACGACAAAAAATTTAGTAAAAATAATTGCAGATTACGGTTGAAATGACTTAACATGTGATTGACTTAACATATGACTAAATTTCGGTTGACGCTGCAAAATCATTTTTTAACGTATCGCTATCAGTAAGAGATATATTATCAAATTACAAGAATTTACTCTCTATTAACGAACGATTATTGAAATAGCAGGTGTAGGCATTTTATAATCGTTGTACGTATTGTTCATAACCGTGTAACTATTGTGCAATGTACTATGTCAATATAGATACAAAAGTCCCATGTGATGCTAATAAAAAAACGTAGAATGGCTTAGTGAGTTAAAGAAAATGAATTGTGATCAACGTGGGTGATTTTCATCCAACAATGTTTTTTGAAACTTAGCGACCCAGGATTTGGATCATGCAAAGTTATTAAGGGACATCTCGAAGGCGGTGCCTCTACCTTTAGTATTATATGGCGATGGGCTTTTTATTTTACGCTTTAAATGGATAGATCTATGAGAATAGATGTATGAGTGTGAAGAAATTGCGTGAGGCTTTTTCAGGTTTTTAAATATGCGATGGTTGTATAGAATCCTCTAGGTTGCTTTTGTTTTCTGTCTAATCTTATGCTGACGTAATTTATGATTTGTGGAAATAGCTTTTTTTACACAAATTATCTATTTTGCATGAAATTTTCAGTTAAAGCGACAGATATATTTGGGCAGTGATTTTGGTTAATTTTTTTTTTTGAAATCAAAGGATATGTATTGGACCTATACGCAATTCTGAAAAGTACAAGTTATGCGACATAAATTTCGTGACAGGTGACAGCAACATCAGTATCATCAGCAGTAATAAGACCAGTTCGACCAATGGGTTTATTATCAACTAGGATGGTCGTGGGACAAGTTATGAGGAGTTCAGAAATCCTGAGAGCTCTTGAACCACTTGAGCATCCAAGGGCGGCTGCTCTTGGCAAATCTTCAAGGACATAAACATTCATGACCAAGAAATTCTCATACTTTAACACTCTTCTCGAAGTTAGAATATCTTTATTTAAATATGAGAAAGACATTTCGAAGTCTGGGAACGTTCTAAGCTTTAACAATAATAAGTACGTGTATATTTCTTGACCCAAAGAGAAGCTAATTAAAGGACTATTTAATAAAGCCATTAATGGAGAGAAAGGAAAAAAAATCACTTACAAGAAAGGTCACCTTACTCATGCCCTCTAAATTAGGTCAATTTTTTTATATTTTGTAGTCCGCTCTAAAGCATAAACCCTCGCAGAAAATTAGCTGCCGACATGCACATTTAGGGGGCGACAAGTAAAATAGATAACGAAAAAATTCAAATTACAAAAAGTTTTTTTTTTCACGCACTTCAAAAGTAATGTAACGTTTTTGATGGTGCAATTTCGTGCGCTCTTTAGGAGCATATGAAATGGGATATAAATAAGTGCTCGAGGCTGGCGATTTTAAGAACTTAGGCGACACCGGATTATATGATAATATAAAATGAAATAATTTAATTATCGATAACAAGTACAACAATGAATAGTAGTTTGTAAATGATAAATGTCAACAGTAATGTCGGTGTGATAGAAAAGAGGTTTGTCAGAGGAATGCCCTAATTTGCGTGTTATCTATTCCTCGATGTCTTTGTCTTGTCTTTGAGAGCAGAAGATACCCCTATATTACATTAGTAAAGTAGCCCTAGTGACGCTGCGCCTAACTAGTGGCTATGGTGCTATGTGCAAAATTGACTAATCACGGCGAGGATAATAGATACAAGATAAAATGGCGCTAGCTGAAATTTATTAGTGAGATCGCAATAATCTCCTCAGGGACTTCTACAGAATTCCCAACTCGATACACTCGGCAGAATAGCGTGTGCCAGTAGACCAGAGTTCTAGACAAAGTTTAAATTAATATTCTAATCCTAGAGAGCATAAGTCGAGTGAAACACTTTTATTAATTTAATGTAGCATTACCTTATGCTTTCGGATTTAATTCACGCTTACTTACTTGTTGGAGAATTTCAGGAGTAACTGATTAAATTCATTTTCAGCGCTCTATTTAATTAATTACTGTGATAGATGTTCTCACAAGAAGCGTGAAGCATCTATTGGAAATTATTTCAATAATTGAGGGAAGATTAACTTGTGGGAGAAGTTTTTCATCTATCGGCTCTTTTTGATACTGATAAATTAGCCTTCTGGCGATTCTCTCTAATTATTATACTCTCAGTATATGAGTACATGAGTACTGAAAGGGTTAAATTGTTTCGTTACAGTAATGTAAATTTAATTGAAAAAAATTAGATATCGTATATTCCTCTAAAAAATACCTTTTTCCATACCATTTCGTAGTTTTTCATGCAAATTATGTGCTTTTACTTTAAAAATACATCAAATAAGCACGTTTCTCATTTTTGACGACAAAAAAGACCCATCTTCCAAGTTTATTTGAAAGAAATTTATGTTAAGGATGAAAGCCACCCTCAAACTTATTGATATGTTATGCCTATGTTTACAATCACTAAACGGCCATAATGCACTGTACATAAATATTGTTAATATCACTTATTATAAACTTGCAATTAAAGGTTTATGATTATTAATTTAAATTAAAAGAGAATTAGTACATAGAATAATGGATATGATTATTTCATGGAATATATTCATCACAATAATGATATTCTTCAAAGAAATGTTTGAGACACAAAGGCTTTTTGCATTACGAATAAATTATGAGAGCTACATCATTACAAATATGGTATCTTATCATCTAACAGGACAGCCACTCGTCGTTGAAAAAAGATTTAATGATCTTTTATTTTCTTGCTATCTTAAATCTGTGATAAGTGTGATAACTATGCAATTAAGTCTTTGTACATATCTTATAGACATACTTATACGATTACAAACGTCAGTCGCAGATGCGTGCTTTTAGTAAATCCCCTAGTCCCATGGAAAATGTATAGGATAGAAACACAGTGAGATAAAGTGTTAGAATTTTCAGTATACTTGCGAGATTGTTCTAACATGAATAAGAACATCATTTTAATCTTTCCTAGTAATGTAAAGTCCGAAAAAGAAAAATAACACGTTCTATTAATATGTTAATTTTTATTGGATTACTTTTAAGAATTAAAGCTCCTCTATGTTTATTGGCTTTGCAAATCAATTATGAAAACTTATAAACATAAATATAACCATTGAAATGGTTTTCCCAGTAAAAATATAAATATAATGTTAAATTGAACGATAAAATGATAACACATTGTTAGAAGGGCGTTCTAGGTTCGCAATTTACGCACTAATAGAATGTTGACTTAAGTGGTAAAAATAAATTTGATCCGTTTAATTCATTTTATTATTGCTCTTACTCACTTTCTCTACCCGAGCCACGTGTGTTGCTCGAATATTTATATTCCTTTGAGGGGATCTTCTTCTAAAAATGGCCAGAATCGGGGCCACATTTTATAATTTAACTTGGATAAGAAAAAATACAGTAACGATAACTTTGCAATTCAGATTAGTGATATCAATAAAAATGATGAGAAACATTTAATCAAATACATAAATTCATTTGATCTTAAATACCCACAGTATAAAATTAAGAAAAGTAAATCAATAACGAAAAGCTAATTTAATTTTACATAATTATTAATCAACTAATTATTATGCCTAACCTCGTCATGTGTACACAAAACGAATATTATACATACTAAACAGGAAGATGCGACAGAAATGGATTGAGGATGCTGGACGATCACTAAAATTAAGCAACAAAAATGAAGTACAATAGTTGGATGGGTAACTGCTTTAAGTTCCGAGAGAGGAATTAATTGCGAAATACGAGAAATGCGTTCTTTTCTTTCGATTTGGGACCTGTTTCCCAAGATTCCTGTGGAGTCGGTTTTTGAACCTCAAAGTGGAAGATATGAAAATATGTACCACATTTGAGGCACAAATGAGAATTTAAATTGCATGGGAATGCATCCTCACTAGTCCCTTCTAGGTTTTACTGAACGCAGAATATCGAGGTACTACGTAGGAACAAAATTTGGACTTAGATTACAAATGAATTTGAACTTGGTATTGTAAACGGGAATTTCGTTTATAAAATTGCATAAGACGATATCGGCCGAATCACTTAGCCGTTGGATAAAAAAGTTTTGGAACAAAGTGGATTGAACATAGAAATTTTTACAGCGTACAGTCACGCTACGAATCTACTATAGCTGCAAAATGAAGCGGTATTAAAATAGATTTGATGAAAAACATCCCAGATTGGACCAAAAAATTTTAAACTTTTGCGAATTTTTATGATTGACAAACGAATAAAAAACTTTATTTCCATATTCTATACTAAAAAAAGTAAAGTGTATTGCTATCCGTTCATTACTTTTTTTTCGGTAGCTCTTAAGATTTTTGCGTAAGTAGTTGTTAATCTTTCTGTGAATCACTTAGGCTGCCCTCGCAATTGAATAATTATCTTCCAATAATATAAAGTTCGTTTCTATTTCATTGTTACTCCATTTCTTTCCACGCTGCAAAAATGGGATCGGTGAGATAACTATTAACTACTATCTTAGATGCTAATTACAATGCGGTATCGCAACAATAGTTGGAGGATCAGAAGCAGAGGCAGAAATCCAAACTGGTTCTAAAATACAATATGGTCTATCACTGTGTATACAGATTTCTGTAACTCCTAACTACAATCTTTGACTCTCGTTGTCTCCATGCACAATCCATCTTTCAGAGTTCATTGTAGTAATTCGCCGAGCTTTGTTGCTGGTACTTTAGTTTACTTGTTTACAACTGAGAAAGTGAAATATTCAATTTATGCTATCATTTTGATAGCATATAATATTTATGCTAATAATATTTTTATTGTAATATATATAACAACTTTAACATTTCGTTTAGATTGACAAATTCTTGAAACCAATCTATGAAGTATAATCAAAGACACGGTGAGAAAGCATTATATTTCTGTACGCTATTTCATATTCATAAAAATTGCAAAAATAATCGGGTGTACTATTTTTATGTCTAGGACTGTGTAAGGCACAGGGATGGGCACATTATAAACCAATTGTTATTTGGTGTGTTGATACTTTTTTACCAAGCACCAAAAATACAAAATTGGTGTTGGTGGCTAGATACCAAGTAACAAACCGGTGAATTTGGTGTTGGTAGCTAGATACCAAGTAACAAAAAGGCAAATTTGGTATTGGTAGCTAAATACCAACTAACAAAATGGTGAATTTGGTATTGGTAGCAAAATACTAAAATATTTTTATTCAAAATATTGTTGTCGGTATCGCTTCAATCGGTCGGTGAAAAACGTTTATTCTCATGTTTGACGATTTCAAAATATGAAAGGTATAATCGCCCATTATTTGCTTTGAATATTCGAAGTCTTCAAAAGCCTTCGGCCTCGAATATTTTGAGTCTCGAAAGTCTTATATGCCGCCATTCACAAGAATCGAAATCCTCGCCGCCCGACGCTGCTCGTTCGGGGCATTTTCGGCTATGGAAAAACTGTCAAAGGTGACTTGGAATATTATCGGTTATTGGTGGGTTATGAAACAGGGAAAATACATATTTAGGCATTTGTCTGTATCTGTCTGTCTGTAGCTGGCTTTGTTGTCCGGAAACACAATAACTCTTCATCTTTACGGATCGGAGCCAAATTTGGAGTATATTTTCATTGTACAAAATGTAGTTTTGGTATAAAAATTCAAACTGATTCACCAACAGCTTCTAGATTTTTTAACATTTTTATACAAAAAATCTTAAAAATCACACTTTACATATAGAAAAATTACATTTAAGAAGCTTTCCGAATAGAAAGATTCGTAAAAACTCATAAGGCTTTGAGATCAAAAGAGAAAGTTGCCTCTCAGAAGCTTTGAGAATCAAAAGGATAAATTACCTCGTAGAACGTTTCAGAACTGAAAGAAAAGAATTACTTCGTCAAAGCTTGCAGATAAATTTTTTACATTGTATTGGTAACGCAATGTTTTGCTTTCTTTTCTTAATTGTTCTACTAGACAATTTTTGCTTGATTTCCGATTATTTCCGTATTAGCAAATCTTCTTCAAGGATATTTTTTATTCCTTTTCACAAATCATTCACTTATAATAATATATAAAATCGCGTAGATTTTGTATACTATTATAAGCATTTGAGGTTGTATTGCCCGGTGATCGAGGGCCCGACGACAAGTTATAGCAGTGGCGTCGCATCTGGGATCATAATCGATTAAAATAGCGGTGGGTTATTCGATATATCAGAATAGGCTTTTGGCAACATTTTTTGAAGTTGTTCATCTCTACGAAATAATCCTGGATGTTTTTAAAACTTGCCTATCACAAACTCTATGATTCACGGAATTGATCTACCAAATTTTCTTAAGCCATGTTAAGCCATTTCTATAAACATGCATCAGGAAGAAAACGCGAAAATCGAAAAACTTCGGTGAAACGCATAACACTCGTTTTTTCCCAGAAGGCAGTCGATAGTTAATAATAGATGAATAGGACGATTCGGCATATATACCATGGGAACAGTAGTATCTATATCAGTTTCAGTGTGTTTTTAATATTGATAGTACCTTCGATTTTATATCGAGTTTTCATCGTCCTATTTATTAATTATTTCCCTCATATTTTATTTAGTGTTTCTATAATCTAAATATCATCAACTGATATCAGTTTTAGTTACATGGTATCCGTCTACAAACACAAAACATTATAATAGTTTTATTTTTATGTCTAGCTAATAACACGAAATATCAGTTTTGGTTGTTTGGTGACAAGCTACCAATACCAAATATGAGTTTTAGTTATTTGTTGACAAGCTACCAACACCAAATGTCCGATTTGGTTATTTGGTGACAAACTACCAACACCAAATGTCCGATTTGGTTACTTGGTGACAAACTACCAACACCAAATATCAGGTTTGGTTATTTGGTATCTGACTACCAACTATAATTTTTCCTTTTTGTTAGTTGATATTGAAATACCAAGTGACTAAATGTCCAACTTAAGTGAAAATAACAAAGAGGTGCCCAACTCTGGTAAGACAGATGCTTATTAATTCTATTGGTTATACATACATTCCCCAAGCATCGTCATTGTGAAGTTCGCTGAAGATAGTGTTAACCTTTTTCCGCTTTGGTAAGATTTTAAAGAGTTTTTGAGAATGTAACTAAAAGTTTGGAGACGCATCCAAGAATCAACATAAATTTTTGACACTGTACTGTAACGTATTAAGCTTTGCCTAATACTATGTGGATTCTTATCTTTCTATGAGTAGAAAAGGCATACGCTGTTGAGGACACAGATTGGATGTAATAGACGATTTATTCTTAATATAACAAGCAGTGGTACAGGTTCACTATTCTCCTAGCTGGAGGAAGGATCCAGACCAAGTGCGGGGATTAATACCCGTCCGTGGCTGTTCTTAGGGAAAGTTCCGTGCAGCAGAGGATCATGGATTAATATCTGGTCAGCTTGCGCTGAAGTCTATTGGAAATGCAACTTATGCTTGGTTGTAGCGGTTATCAGGTCAGGAATGGGGATTAATACCCATTCGAGCCGTCGAGGAAAAATTCAGAGTTTCACCGTAGAGAAGGATTAACACCCTCTCCTGATAGGTTCTTTGAGGTAATAATGTCGGTGACGACTTAAGCGTGGGATTAATACCACTCCGAGACGTACTCGGCTAGAAAAATAGGAGTCGGCGCAGCAGCGGGATTAATACCGCTGCGTTGCCCTTTAAGAGGTAGGAAGTTTGTTGCCAATTTTAAATTGATTTGTTGATTCTAAGAGTTTGATATCGAAGCAGTACGATGTATTGAACCACTAGGTGCTGTACGTTAGTAGCCTTTTATCGACTCTTCGTCTCTTTTTCAGAATCCTGTAACAAATAAAGTTTGGAGCTTATTGGCTCATTAATTCACTTCTGGTTGTGGGAATGCCGGTCTCTTTGGTGGCCGGTGGCTGTATTACGTCGCTTGGCGGTGGGCCTTGCTGGGCGTCTCCTTCTCTTGGTAGATAGTTTTCGGAACGTTGTAGTACATAGCAATGAATCCATTCTAGGAAGAGTTTCAAATACCCTCGAATGTCCCCATATCCCCCGAATACCCTCTAGGAAGAGCTTCAAGGAATCTTTAATTCTTTTGTTATGAGAAGTAACGTACATAGAGAGTCTAAATATATCAATCAGTCCTACTCTGTAGTCATATATGAACTTTTACCTCTAGGATAAGGTGCATGATGTAACTTGGTGATCTTAAATCTTTACAACATCCTTATTAAGAATAGCTTGGTTACCATGTCCAATTTTGGGTATAATTTTATTATTAATAATTTAATTGGTTAAATGGTCATACTCGCGAAACAGTCCGTGTCAGTGAAAATATTTTAAACAAATAATGTATGTCCATTCATATAGGACAAGACCATTGGCAGGGATTTCTAGGGAGAAGTGTGTGTATCAAATTTGTATCTTATACCTATATGTCGATGAGATTTTATAAAGCCTTCGAGCTCGTCACCAAATTTAGAATTGATACTGATAAAGAGGACTTTATTTATTCCTATAAACATTATTGAAGCAACGTATAACCTTCTTACGAAGAAAATTATATTTGTCGTATTTCACCAAATTCCTGCTGTATTTAACAAAAACTGCCAATTTGATCGAATTATAATTTAATTTTTGATCCTAAAATATAGTACAGGGTGATTAAAAATATATGAAAAAACAGTGAAATTTAATTTCTTTGAGTAGGTATTCATTTGGAAAATCTTACGAACGTGTTTAGATAATTAGACGAATTTAAATTAAATATTTTCGGAACGATCGCCACCCATTTCCTTAAAGTATTCGAGGGGTCTTTTAAAAGTGTCAAAAGTGGCTTTCAGAGTATCGAGTTTAATCTTTTGTCTCTTGACTGCTACTGCTTCCTTCAATTCATAAATGTTCTTTAAAGCATGTTTATAAACTTTTTCTTTTAAATAGCTCCACAAGAAGAAGTCCAGAGGGTTCAGTTTGGGAGAGCAGGGTGGCTTATCGATTCCACCTTCACAGAATTTAGAGTATCCTAAGTCTGTTACTCGATTACCAAAGACTACGAAAAGAGATTGGAATGAAATGAAAATCTGGAATGCGGTGGGGTGGTGCACCGCTTTGCATAAAGAAGAATGATGTCACACGATGACGGCGAACCTAAGGGTACAATTTTGACTGCAGCACGTTCTGATAAATTTTACTCGTTATCAACTCTTCTATGAATGCAAAGTGTATCCCCATGATAGATATGTCTACCTACATTGAAATTATCTGAGGATGTAGCGTTTTTCATACGACTGTTAAGTTAGAAGCGAGCCTTTTCACTGAAAATTATTTTGTCAGGAGAGATCCTTCTTCAAACTTTTGCATTATATTGTTTGCAAAAACCACTCTTTTCTTTTATAACTTGCGTTGTTACAGCATGAACAATTGAAATTTTGTAGGGGTACAAATCTGCAAAGTAGCGAACAATGAGTCTCGTTAACTCTCTAATCCCAATTGTGAAGCACATTTCCTGATAGAGCCATATGGATTTTCGGCGAATCAATTTTTTAACGCACTCAATATTTTCTGCGACATCACTGAGACTGGTCTACTTCAATTTTTTTCTTCCATCTTGCACCGTTCCGTATTCAAGATGTATTTCAAGAAAGCTGTCAAAAACAGTGATCCGCTTTGATACACGATAAAGAATTAACAAGCCAGGTGCCGGAATAAAAAGTTACATAAATATATTAAACGTTTAGAGTCTGGAGTCGACTCTGAAATTCCACTATGGACTTTATATTGTGTGTGGAATGCTTTAATTAATGCCCTAATTGAATCATTACGCAAATAGTATGATTTTATAAGAAATTCTTTCTTCTTGAGGTTCTTGTTTCTATAGGTAATGGGAAAGACGGTGGCCAGACGATAATATCAAATATTTATTTGGTTTGTTGCTGGCCTGCCATATACAAAATGTATTACTAGTTTGCTTTCAAAGCCGTGAAATTCAAATCGCACATTATTCGTATATCTTTGGTCATCCTGTATACATATATATACAAATGTCAATTTTATTTCCGAGATGGATATGAAAGTAGTAATTGCGTCACCTGCAGTTATATTTCACAAAAAATCTGTTTTTCACCATATTTTTTTTTTTAATGATAATAAAGTTTTCATCATAGCGATGTGTCCGCAACATTAAAATGAAGTCTGGATAGTTTCCTTTACTGAATCCGTTATGACTTTGTGATACAGCTCGCATATAAATGTATATATTATGCCTTGTATTCTTGTGGTATATCTATATATTCTCCAGAGTTGCTAATTTTGTTCGTCTTTATTACCTCAGGAAATCTTTTAGGAAATGGTAGACAGTACAGGATGCGAGGTAAAATGTGAGATGCAAATACTGAAAGTCGAGGCAGACATAAAAATACTCACTGTGCGTGTAGCAGGCCATGTATCGCTGGTGACAGAACCTGATGTTGAGTATGCGGCGGTATGATGGACTGACGTTGAGAAGCTGTGGTATGCGGTGAAACGGACTGAGCAGCTAACTGCAGCTGAGACACCTGAGCCCCGACTTGGGCTGCTTGAGTTCCCGGTTGCAAGGCTCCTGCTGGTAGCTGGAGGGTAGTCTGAATAAGGGGCGCCGACTGTTGAGGATGAGTAGGACCCACGATCGAAGGTGGTGGTGGGAGAGACTCTTTGTTTTGGGCTGCACGGGCCCGAGCCAAGAGCGACATGACAGTTCGTTTTGTAGGTGACATTGCTGGTCTGCCTCCTGGCAATAACGGCCGCTTGCGACCTCCTGCCAACACATCGAGCCGTACTCTAATACACTGATAATGGGATCTCCTCGATATATTTGTTATCGTCTATTTTGTTTTCGTGCATGTTTGCGTCTACGTAAATCATGAACATCTTATTAATTGGCTTTAGATATCCATATTCGTCGCATTATAATTTTTAGGAACGATAGAATGAATAAAAAGCGAGGAAATGTTAGATGAGATTTGGAATTAAACAATGGAGTATGCTGAATATGATGAAGAATGCTGCAGTCAAGCCTCATGCAAGCCGGAAGTAAGAAGGAAGACGAGCAGTTGAAAGATATGCGTCAATGTAAAAAAATGGAATGAAGTGGGTACTCACCTAGCGTCGATGTAACAGTCTGGAGGATGGTGCCTTGAGTCTTATGCGTCGCTGGGTTGGTAGGCGAGGATGTTGGTCTAGAAGTGGAATCTTGTTGAGCATCCACGGAAGTAGCTGTGATAGGGGCTGTTGGTGAGCTAGCAGCATCCGAATTCGTCTCAGGACTGGAAGGCGCATCTGCTGAGTGCGAACCCTCTCGTCCTTGCGTGCTCAAAATCTGCATCTCCCACATTTGTTCCTGCCTAATGTCATCGTTATAATCCTGAAAAAGAGAAACGGCTCCATTATTATTGTTGTATTTAGGGAATTAAAAAGCAGCTGGTCAGCTTTCTTTGTAGCTGTAGTGCCTTTGGTAGGAATCTGCCAATTTGCGGTATCACGCGTTCTAAAGGTCACTGCATACCAAATTTTAGTCAGTATGTCTTAATTCCTATAGATGCGAAAGCGCGATAGCATTCATAATAATTTATGTACTTCATTATTATGTTTCTTAAGATACTTATGCACTTTAAGATAAATCGAAATTGATTGAAGCGCTCAAAATTGCTGATTGTGAGTAGTAAATATCGTAAAAAATAATTAATACTAAAAATGTAAATCCTTACCCGACTCAAAATTTTAAATTAAATCGAATCTCAAGGTTTTAAACGAATCCTCTTTTGTTTCTTTCCAACACTAACATCTTGCTTTAAGGTAATTCTATCGTTCTTTACTTTACTTACAAATCTTCTGAAATTTTAATATTTTGTGGACACAATTATTATGAACCGATTTCCAAATTGTAAAGTCGACCCACCATTTAGTTTATTAGATAATTGGCTTTAAAAATAGCACTTTTTGTAGACACTTTGTATACCGAACATGCGGAAAAATACTACTTTTAACACATTTTGCATTATAGCTGCTAAACCGATCTTACCATTATTAAATAAAAACAATGGGGTGTAAAGTATTATTTTGGGATTAAAGGCCGATTCACACATTTCAGTGGCGTATCCGTACCGCGGATATCCGTGCACTGACATAAAAAATTATTTCATAATTCGAAGTAGGAATGTTCTCACATTTCAGCGTCCGTTTCAGTGCCTTACCGTCCGTGTCAGTATCCGTGCCCGGACAGTAATCTGCGACGATATTTTCATTGAACGCGACACTGTAGCGTCTGAACGGATTTCAGTCATAAACAATTGTAAGCTGCAACTCGACCAAGCTAACCATCAGTGTAGTTGCGTCGCTTTCGCACTAATGCACACGGATACGGAACGGACCGAGACGGACACGACACTGAAACGTGTGAACATTCTGCACTGATGCAGAAGGATACGGAACGGATATGGCACTGAAATGTGTGAATCGGCCTTTTTTCTGAAAAAATTGACGATGTTTAAAGTATTGGAGATAACGTCATACAAAAAATATAAATTTCATTCCAACCCGAATATGGCGACGATCAGCGTTGACATAGTGACAACAGTGTACGAACAGCTAATTGGTGCGCGCACGCCAAAGCCAATACATTTGAAACTTACTATTGCCTGAATTCTGGTATTCTGGGAAGAACTTAGAATATATAAAATTGAATCTAAACCCCTTCGCGTCCCCTCCACTGTTTTTTTTGGGGGAAAATATCATTTTTATACCGAATGCACTTCAAATTTTCGGCAATATAATCCATATCGACAATACGTCTCCCTTCAAATAAAAATGTTGCTGATTAATCCGTGAGATTATGTGATTTGATTTACTGTAGCTGTAACAGCTTTCCGCTGCTTATCACGGGTTTTTTCTTCATAAATCGGCCTTTCTACCGTATTTGATCTGACATTTTATTTTTATTCCAACAAAAAATTAATATCAAGCTCTACGTATCTACACTAGCTACTAGAAGAGAATTGCGCTGTTGCCAAGATTATAGCAATGCACTCTGCGCGCGTGGAAGACTTATTGATACATGAGGTGTTTCTGTGTGAGAAGATATGGGCTGTATAAGATCCGTCAAAAGTTTTCATTTGATATTATTATATGAGGGTCGGGTTTTACCATGGTTTTACTATACAATGCAGTCGAAACTTTTAGTTCGTACGTGTACCGATAGAACTACCTTAAGGAGTTCCTTAATCGCTCCTCAAATTGCCTGAGTTCCAATTCTATTGTCATAGCAATGTTTATTTAATGTTTTAAATGTATATGTCGAGGGTTAGAGCGACTTGAGTATATTTCAACTACTATGGTATTCGATCTGGAGAAGCCGAACCGAGCAGAGCATCTCCTCGGTAACTCTATATGGTGTTTCACAATAAAGCGTTGTTGTATTTAGTAATGTAAAAAGAATAGCAAATTACGTGTGCTCCTTTAATTAATACATCGTCTTCGACCAAGTAAGGTTTTTGGCGAAAACAAAAAGTTTATTAACCCTTTGGCTACATTTGACGTATTAGTACGTCATGCATTTGTTTGGGCAAAGACGCACATGACGTTCTGATACGTCGTTGAAACTGAGACAAGATTTAACTAGTTAATTCTAGTTAATAAATGTGCACTCAAAGGGTTAAGAAAATCGTTTCTTTCCTTGAATCATATGAGTGATTCATCAATTTTATTATTGTTAATATTTATGAAATATTTATATATTTGTTACTTTTTCTATTTTCTTTGCGATGTTTTTTTGTTCATTATGAGAGTTTATAATAGGTTTTTATTTAAAATAATAAATAATAATGTACGAAAACCATTGGGCATGATTTCACAATCCAAATAGATTTTGCCTTTCTTTCTTCAATTTATCGTCGATGACATTACGTTTTTTTACTTCAGGCCCATGACTTTGGTAGATTACACTATTGCCACGTTATTCGCCGCAGGTTGTTCGTGCTGCGATATTTTGACGAATTTTCCGTTTTACCTATTAATATCTTGGAAATGAAACGGTAAACAATTTTGAAATTTTGTACGTCCATTTTCTTTATATCAATTCATCATATATTTTTTTATTAACACCTCACGACTCGTTTAGATGAAAAAAAAATGAAATGTGTGTCAGTATGCCTATTATACAGGAAATCCATGTAAAAACTGTAAATTTTGACATTTTTTCCCCACAATTCTGAACGGTCAATCTTAATAAAATTAGGCTCATTTTAAAGGTATTATTTCAAAGAATTTAGCATAACATTTTTGAAAATATCTGACGAAAATTATTTTACGCGACACTACCTTAAAGGAATTCACATTCTTATTTTCCTTATTCTTTCTGTTTGTCTGGAAGTTTAGTATGACATATCGAGGTTTTTCAAACTAACTCGACATCTTGAGAATCTAAACATTCTTTAAAGTGATGGTGAGGGGAGAGTACTCGTACAGTTTCTATGTAAACAAACTCATAAGAATGGGTGCATCCTTTTCGATGAATCTCAAGAGTTCTATTTTTCGTCGATCCAAGATCTTATGGTATCAACCATTCCAATTTTTAAATTACGACTGTGAATCCTTCCGGAGGAATTTACATAATTCCATTGAAATCGCTCTTTGCCCTCGTCAGGACCAACTCGTGTTTAACTTTAACGACGATCTTGTAATAATCTTCAGTGAAGCCCAGTATCATAATCAGCGGTATGTATACGTTGAAATAACCGTTTGCATCGGTGAATTACTTATGTTCCTTAACCCTAAACTACGCAAGTCCGATTTTAGGAACATACATTACAAGATTAGCACTGTGATACCTCAATATCTGGAACTCGATTGCAAGGCTATTGCAACGAGTAGAATAGCTCAAGTAAAGTTTCACGTCACTTTTCTCTTAGTTTAAATGACTTTATCGACTAGGTATCAAATAATAATTATGTAATTGGTTTTTCATAGTTCATTAAAAAATTTCTTAGAATCAAACTTAGTAGGAAGGAAATGCAAAACTGTTGAGGTGTGAGACCACATATATGTAGTTAAGGGTTAAAGTCGAGCCAAGCAACATTTTTTATCATTGAGCGTTGGCCAGGACGCAGATTCCTGCACCGACATTTATCGACACATTGAGAGTCTTCGTAGGTTCGTGTCCTTGCTAAATTGATATCGTCGAGTCCCCTAACGTCTCAGATTGCTGTTAACAAGATCTCCGAGTACGAGACCTTTTTACTGATTTAAAGAAGTTCGGGATTGATTCCAAGGATTTTACGTGCAGGATCGTTTTTGAAATTGGCAATGCTTGAGACAACAGCCGCCCCTCCTTTCTTGCATTCCCAATCATCGAGATACTACTAAATCTCTATATCACAGTATATACCTTTGATCCTGTGGTTGACTCCAGGAACTTTACGAAGTCTCAGTGCGATCGTAACTGTCGGTGTCAAATTACTTGCGGGAGAGAAACTTCATGTGCCCATTCCGGCACGTGTGCAGATCATCCGATGAATGGATATTCTCGCGCGTAGTGGACTTTGCTCGGGAAACTCGCGAAACTAGCTCAGTGCTTTCCTCCCCCTTTCGACCAGGGAATGGCATGACGGCCCCTGAGCGAAACGGGAGAAAGTTAGTTACGACACGGCATCTAATGAGAAAGCTAGTTAGTTGTCAGTCTCGTAGAGTGAAATTTGGCTATTCGGGACCCTGTATGTATATACCTGTTAGGGTGCTCGCGAACAGCGAATTCAACAACAGTTAAATTATTAACCAATTCTTTAGGACATCTAAATAAAATAAACTATACACTAAACATAAATATTCATCGCATTTTTTTGAGGAGTCAGCAGTTCACAAGTGGATTAAATAAGTTTTCGAGGACCATAAGTGAATCAATTTTAACATTTTAATTAACAATTTGATATTGTTAAAGAAACAAGCAGTTATTAAGGGGGAATGGAACTTACTTTTTTATGTGTTAGTATATCACACGAACAAGAGCTGGAAGCGAGGAAACTTCGCACCCAAAAATGTCCATCTAGAAAGCAATGCCACTCAATTGATTGCACCA
>JARQSW010000816.1:728872-775877 GCA_030142375.1 Calameuta pallipes | reverse complement strand
CTCTCTCTCTCTCTCTCTCTCTCTCTCTCTCTCTCTCTCTCTCTCTCTCTCTCTCTCTCTCTCTCTCTCACACACTCACTATTATTATTGCTATTGTCTTATATCTCGCTCCTTCGTCGGATCTCTCGTTCTATCTGTCTCTTTTGGCAGTGACTAGATTTACGTTAGTTAGCGAGCCAATTAGCCACGCTAGTCCAGGAACTCTCATTGTGCCAGGTAAGAATTGCGCAAGTTCGCCGCTTGCCTATTGAGAAAGGCTCTTTCGCGTCTCTCGAAAATAATAATATTAATCCGTAGATTGAATTTGGCCGCGTAAAAATAATCGTCTTTAGGAATTTTGATTCACGTGAAATTCATTAATATAGAAAACAAAAAGTATTAAAAACAATAATTCTCGCTGTCATTCGCGAGATGGCAAGAGAAGACGAGGAGAAGCGCATTTAATTTGAAATTCCTTCTAACCCAAAGTCTCTTTCGGTGTACTCACGTGTTACTACGAAGGGGCTGTGAAGGGTCCTCGAATTTTTCACCGGGATGCTGGGATGATGCTCCTCGCTGATATTTTTCTCGATTTAGTTACAGATTCGTCCTCTGGGCGTTATCGTCGCAAAATTCCCGAAGTTCCGTGCAGACGTGGGGAAACTTGCTCTTTGTGGCTCGTGATCGCGTGCGCGCGTGAGTTTTCTCGGTTTGCGTCTCGGAAGGATCGTGATGATCAGGAAGAAGGTTGGGTCGTGTGTCGAGGAGGAATCGACGAGGCCCCGCTTATATACCCATTAGCCAGCCGGCAGAGCGATCGTACTGGGGCCCCCGGACCCACTCCTGACCCTCCTGCTCGTAGTACCACGGTAGATGCCCGGAGGAGGAGGGGTGGGGAGGGCTCTTTCACTCTTCTCTTCTCTTAACCCTCTCCTCCCTTCTTCGTTGCTCTTCTTCGTTTCACCCTGGACCACCTCCCGTTCGCATCTTCCCATCGGCCGGAGTCACGTTATCGATGGCTCCACCAGGAGCCGATTACAAATAGATGCAACAGGCTCGACTCGTAACGTTAAGGACGTGTCACAATGTCCAGAGGAAATTTACTAAATTAATCGAACGCCCGCCGAGACGCGACCAAATAACCAAGAGTCGAGATAACGGAATTCGCCTGGTTTCCTAGCTCTTTGAATAAATGTCTCATTTAGCATCGACGACCGGGCGATTAATTTTAAATAATCGTTTTTCGGTCGGACATTACTTTTTTTTAAATCCACCTCGAGCCACTGACCCCGCCGCAACGCAGATCCTGCCGTAACAACAAGGTGGAGTATCAAGCCAAGACTAAATCTAACGTTTGACCCAGTTTATCGCAGCATTCTAATTCCATGCTGAAGTTGCACCGTACGAAGTTCAATAGCTTCCCATAGATCCGTGAGTCTTTTTTTTCTTTTTTCTTTTTTTTTTTTCCTTCAAATGTAAAAGATAAATATCTCAATGGTACAATAATGTATTGAAACAATCTCTCGCGTATGATCTACAAGGTGTGAGAATCAGGCTTAATGTTAAGCTCAGTATGTAGTCACAGGCAGGCAGGCATTCAGTCAGTTTATGTTAACCAGTGTTGTCGTCTTGGCACATGAGTCACCGTACGTAGTCCAGGACCCCCCTCTACTCCCCCCCCCCCCTTATACCTAGTACACTTGGTACCATACGATGATACACATACGCATATGAGTATTTCGTGGTCTCGGCGTACCTCGTTCGTATTATGTAAACATCATGGATAAGGTTAACATACGTCCACATTTCATATGTGGACGCTCATGTATGATTGTGCTGGAGTCACTCAGAATTCACTGTGTGTATATAGATATATACATATGTAGAATCCCATTCTGACTCTAAGAGGGAAGTTACAGAAGGTCGCGATTAAATAAAGCAACGTTAACTTAGCCAATGGAGATTTTGTATCCGCGAAGAGCGAAGGACTGGCCAAAAACAGAAGGAAGCTGGTCCGGTGATCAACCTTAGATACCTGACACGTGCCCGAGCATACAAATGGGATAATTATAATATGAATTTTTGGTTAAATTGTGTTCGGGTTGACCCGGGAGAGAGAGAGAGAGAGAGAGGAGCCGATGACGTCAGAGACTGAGAAATCAAGCTCAAGGTATATCGTGACAATTGATTTTTTTTGTTCGTATCAAGGTATCCAGAGAATCTATAAAAAAAAAATAATAATCAGACGGCAATCCTATCGGTGAATTCGTAGCCGAATGTAAACGAACCCATCGACGTCGGGCCGATTCACAACCGTTACGTCGACACGTCGCCCGTTGGCAGCGTCCCGTTAGCATCACTATTATGCAGCCTCTGGCGAAAAACTAAAGCGGCCGTCTGACCTTTAGCCGAGGCGTCGTCTCCTGCCAGGCATAAAGTATCGAAATGCGCGAGGCGTACGCGGCGACGTTAATTGCCCGTTTCTAATCGGCTTTGCCGCTGTCATCCTGTCGACTATATAGAAACTGTGTTTCGGTACCATCGCGTACCGAAACGTGCCGAATCGTTTCTGGTTTGTTCGTCGACGTCGGATCCGATTGGTCGCGCGTGCTCGGTGCGTACGTCAGAATTCCTCGTGGACGATCTGAAATTCGATTGGCCATTTTTTTTTTCCGAACAACGACGCGTTATCACGATAGGAGATAACACGTCGCACGAAAGGACGCCGAGCGTCGATTTATCATTACCCGAAACGTGGACGTCGTGACCGGCCGTCGATTTTACGCTGTATAGCTCTGCGTAATCGACGGCTCGAGTCATCGTCCGTTATCCGACATTGATAAACAAAGTCCAGAGTCACGATCTCGAGGATCTATAGGATCGCTCGAGGCCGTTCATCCGTCGGGATGATCGAGGTCGATCGAGCGATAATAGCTATGCTTGTGTATATATGTATATTTTAGAGGCTACGAAGAGGCTTCCCCACGTTCTAAAAGTCCTCGCGGCGTCTACGCTTCAGAGGACGCCGTACGTGCGACGCCTGGCGTCGCTTTAACATCCGATTACATAAAGGTGACATTGCGTGCGATTTGCGACAGTCTGTATAATCGATCCGATACGCAACGCCTTTTGTATCCTTCGGCCGAGGACGTTTCGCTGGATCATTCGGAGGGGCCGATACTACCGCGTGTTGAGATCCTTTCGGCGCTGTCGCCCGTTGCTTTATTTTCGCTACATGAAAACGTACTCGGTGCACTTCTAGAAGGATCCCAGGATCCCGAGGATGCTTCTCAGGATGGATCCCGGTGAGTGGGACTACGGGTTAAAAGAATTCGAGATGATCGCGCTTAGGCAGATCCTGCTGACCTTGAATACTCGTATTCTAATTTTATACCAAACTGGATCCCGTGGATCACCCGGTAGGCCAAAAGTCTTTAGGGATCGGTCGGAGCTTCAGCTAAAACGTGCGTGGGACGATCTGGAACCTGAACACGTGGCTTTTTACGTTATTCAATTAACGAGCTCTGCGAACTGCATTCCCTGCTGGATGTAACAAGCAATTTTGAGTGTCTGGTAGTAACCTTTCTTTTTTTTTTCAAAGGCAGATTCACTCGTACGATTCTCTCGTGCGATATGCAGATTCATACGTGTACATATGTGCGTTAAAGTAAATACCGGGGATTCGCCTCGCGTCGCGAGCAATAATTCGCGTTTGGTAAATCATAGGAATTTTCAAGGCTGTCCAGACGGAATGAGAAGCAGTCGTCGACTAGGAGTATTATTGGAATAAGAATTTGCACGGAGAGATTGCAAGGAGTGGGGGTAAATTCGAATATGCCTCTAAGACGGAGGGGGGTAGAAGAGGAGGTAGACTGGCCGAGAGAAACCCGCGAATAAAAAATTGTACGAAATGCAAAAGAAGCAGAAACTTTAAGAGAGACACAAGAGGTGGTTGCACACCGGGGAAAAAAACTCGGGCCCATGTTCCGTTTTTAGAGCTTAATGGGCCCACTAGTCCCATTCGTGCAATGTACATCGTGCCTTGGACATTACGGCATTATGGCGCGGGGATCGTGTAACGTTATGATTATCTCGCAAGGAGCCCAAGGTCCTCCTCTCCTCTCGTCTCTCTCGTCTACCTCGTCTACCTCATCTACCTCATCTACCTCATCTACCTCATCTACCACTGTACTAGAATCTTCTCACCTCCCCTGCCTTCGTTTCCATCGTTCGCCATATAATTCTTACTCGGTAATACATGCTCTGGAAGGTTCGTTAAACTCGAGTTTCTCTATACGGTACCAAGAAGAAAATTGGCCAAGACAAATGATTGTGGGTAGAAATGAAAAATGAAATGTGAAAAAGAGCGGGGGGGGGGGGGTGGTGGTAAAGTAAAAAAATCTGGGATAAATATTTAATTTGAAAAATTATCCTTAATTCAGTGTTCCCCGCTCAAGGAACGATCTCCCTTTCGTTGAGAGTGTATGGATCGTATAGATCGTATAGATCGTATAGATCGTATCGATCTGCCCCGTAAGAGTGGCAGTAACGTTGCTGGTAGCAACGGCGACGGTTATGGTGGCGATGGCGCGCAATGATACGCCCGTAGAGAATGTTTGAGTTTAAGGGGGATGCCTGGGTGGGAGGAGGAGGAGGAGGGAGAAGGGAGGAGGGTTGGTGCGTGTGTGGATACGTGCGTGAGAGAAAGAGGGTTACAGCGAAGCAGCAACAGCAGCAGCATCAGCATCAGCAACGGCTAAGGCTAAGTTAGGAGGAGGATAGGAGCGATTATCTTAACGATCCCTTGGAGCAAAACCTGAACGGCAACCCGTTCGCGGCCGTCGTGGCCGTCGTGGCCGTCGCGGCCGTCGCCTCTCATCCCATCCCGTGGCGTCTCTCATGGCGTCTCTCATGGCATCCTGGCATCCTGGCATCCTGGCATCATGGCATACCGTGAGTCCCATAGCCCATCGCGAGCTGCAAAAGAAAGATGCCGTTCGGTAGAAGCGGAGGCTGAAAATAGCCTCCACCTCCAGCACACCGGGGCTTCATCTCCTGGACCACAGCCACTGTTCTTAGTTACTGCGCTGGGGTATAAAGACTGTCTTGTCTTATTGTTATACCTGAACAACAGTTTTATGGAGATTGGATATATTTAGATGTACGTGTATAGACGTACGGAGCTACCAGGGATGATCGGCAGTTAACGATTTCAAGGAATCTTCTTCACGTATCCTTCGCTGGCTTATTTTTTTCCAATTAGACTCGTTCTTTTTGTTTCCTCCGGCGAACCTTCGAGCAAGATAATTTTCAGGTAAATATAGGATATGCGTTTGCCTAGGCACGCGCCAGGAGCTCAGGATGACCTTAGCCACCTCCGCAGAACTGTTTCCCTGGTCGCTCCGGCGCCGTAAGTGTCCTGCTGGGATCCACGAAGGATCCAAGCGCAAGGACGCGAGCGTTAAATATATACCTCCTTGATGTATAATAGGTTACAGGTATTACACGTATTATAGGTATTATAGGTATTACGGGTATTACGAGTTGTCATAGGGACGTACGTGGCCGACCTCGACCAGGAGGAGACGCTGTACTTGGTAGCAGGAGGAGGATTATTTTCCTTCCTTCTTTCTCCTCAGAGTTTATTATCTTTCCTCCTCCTCCCAATAAGACAACCGTCCCGACTCATCCCTTACAACCTTCTCTGAGCTGTGCGTCCCTCTTGCCTATTCTTTATCTTTTTACCCTTGGACTTCCCGAGGAGCAGGAGGTGCAGGAGGAGCGAGAGGGGAGGTTTAACGTCCGCGACTTTTTTCTTCCTCCTCCAGCTACGCTTCTCCTCCACCACCTCCTCCTTCTCTCGAAGGAGCAAGGCGACTGCCACTGCCTTCTCCACCTCCACTTCCTCTGAACCTGACACAGCCTTTCTTCTTCTCACCTCCCACCCCTCCACCACCTCCTCCTCCTCCTCCTCCTCCCGGCTAACCAGCCAGGCGTCCACGTACTCTCTAGGTACTGAGATCCTGATATACGGTGCCTGGCAACACGGCGCATTTCGTCAAATTTCAATACTCTAGGATCGCCCGTTACGTAATAACGAGCAGTGCCGTTGCCTCATTGTTACCACCTCCACAACCCGACACCTCCGGCACCTCCACTCTAGCCAGCACCTGTCCCCATGAATAAACGGATCACCGTTCCTTCGGTACAAGACCCCGTGTCCAAGATGCATAGTCCACGCGTGGACGCGGGGAAGTCCCCGAGGATTTCTAACCTCTTTGGAAATTCCGAGCGAATTAAATAATCGTCTTTAGGCCTACGCATCTATATAATCGAAATTCGTGTGATTACGTTTTATAGCACCTCTCGGATTTTCCGAGGTTTCTTTTCTATATCTATATATGGGCTGGCGAAGGGAGGCGGTATAAAATGTAAATATTTATTTTTTAATTCATTATATCAATTTCTAATCGAGTCAGGACACTTCGACTAATAATTTCAAATTTAATTGCAATCGTCGTTTTGTTACTCCTTACTAGCTCTGTTACACGCACTGGGAATCCTTATGGGTTACGTAGCTACATATATCGTTCGAGTGGTAACCGCGCACAGACCTACCTGGGACGCTGGTGCGTGTTAAAGTAATTTTATAAAAATGCGTGTCACGCACGAGACAAGGTTGGTCGAGGCACCGATGCTCATTCATACTTTACTTCCAGCTGACGTCTGTCGAGCGCCGATAGATTATAATGACAGTAGTGACGCATAAGTGCTCACGCTATGAATATCTGCATTACGAGATGACCCTATCATAATTAGAATCTTCATTTGTTCTTTCTTTCAAATTAAATCTAGTCGGAAGAATCCATTGAATTTTTCATTACGCATTCACCGTGATAACGTATGGCTTTTTGAAAATCATTGTGAGATATGGAAATATTTTTCCTGAGATGAATCCGCTTTCGGGTATTAAGGTCGTTGGTCCACAGGATCAAACGGATGTTACGTATGGACCAGGCGCCGTTGAAAAGAAAAAAAAATCTATGTGCGTTTAGTCGAGATGAATATAATGGAATCTATTAATTGCCACAGCCTCTCTGGTACAGCATTGCTTAGTTGTTAATACAGTTATTGTTTTCGGCGAGTGTATAGAGATTGTAGAGAGAAAGGATGTGATATCGAGGAAGTGGGAGAGAGATGGAGGAGATGGAGGAGATGGAGGATGATAAGGAGAAAGACAGCTGTGACTTTCGAATCTGGTCGGGTACCGTTCTCGCCCCGATTACTTCTTCTCTTCGATGTTGATCTTCTGGCTCGAAGAAAGATTTAAAGGAGCGACGGGTCTGCACCCTTGCGAAAGAACCGCTGGACCCGTAGAGATGCTGGATACTTTGAAATATTTACCACGCTGCAACTACGCTGCCGAGTTAGCGTCGATATACTAATTATTGGCGAAAGTGAATTTGACAAAAAATTTTTTGCCAATTCAAATACGTCTCCATTGGTCGATTCGCAGGAAACACGTGACTGACTTTCCAATTGTCGAGTCTACAAGCTATTCCTTAATATCTCTCTCTCTCTCTCTCTCTCTCTCTCTCTCTCTCTCTCTCTCTCTCTCTCTCTCTCTCTCTCTCTCTCTCTCTCTCAACGTGACTTTGACGTGATTAAAAAGAAAAACTAGAATCGACAGAACTGGAGTAAAAAAAAAAGTGATTACGATAAACGTATCCTCGACGATTCATATTGAATTCTCGATAATTGATTAACCTTCGTAACAGTCGAAGTATCAGTGTTCGCGATATTTCGCACCCACACGCTGCACTTGTGCATTTAATTATGCACGTACGATTTCATGGGCGAACACGTGCCCGATGACGATGAGTACCTGAGTCAGAATCCTCGGACTCAAAGAGAAGGAAAACGTTCCAGCTCTTCGCGTTGTATCTTTTTTTTTCTCGGAAACCGAGTAAACGCGCAATAGCCAAGCGAAGGAGGGCAGGAGGTGGGTAACAATAAAAAAAATTAGAGGCGTGAACGATTGGCGTGCACACGTAACCAAACACAGGATAGAGAGGGGAGGTGAGAAAATAATCTAGAAGAATGAATCTCCATAAGATCATAATAAGACGCGAAAAAAAAAAAGAATGCAAACAAGAAAATCACGACACGAATTTCCAAGGACCGCGCATTGAACGTCGTAGGAAGTCTGAGTGCGATTCTAGTTTGTAGTCACGATACGAGTCTGCCAAGTACAATGGCCATTTCTTGGCGCTCTCAATGTCAGAAAGTAGCCAGTAGCCAGTGGGCATCGGCCCACAGCCTGGAAACTCCACAAGACTCCTCCTGGGTCGCCTGCGTTATTGCGCCTGAGGATGGCTGGATGGCTGGATGGCTGGATGGCTGGATGGCTGGATGGCTGGATGGCTGGATGGGTGGAAGCGCGTAGCCGTGTGAGCGCGTGTGGCGCGAGGAACGTGAGACGACTGCGGTGCCCTCGTTAGACACGGGCCCTGACCAGGGGGGGGGGGGGATCCTCATCTTCGATCCTCAACGTATTTCGTCTTCTTTTCTTCGTGCCAAGATCGTTAAGGATCGCTCACGATTTTTTTCTCCGATTCTTTTTCCTCTTCCCTTTCTTTATTTCTCCTTCTCTTTACCTCAGCTAGAAACTACCGATTCCTCTGTGACTTCTTATGGAATCAGCGCGCACTCGCTGCCACGAATAAATGGGCTATCGAAAGTTCCTTATATATATCTATATGTGTCTCTTTAGAGAAAAAGAATTCGACCAGGGTTCGACACTGCCAAAAGTAACGAACGGCCATTATCTTAATATCGTCTTTCCTGTTGCTCGCGATTAGAACAAGGATGCGGGTTGTGAGGGTGGGTATGGTGGGGGTGATAAGGGGTGATAAGGGGTGATCCTATGGATATCGTCCCTTTTTCACAAGAGCCGCGGGCCCGTCGCCGCCTCGTTGACAAAGCCGAAAGAAAGTTCTCGCATGCAATTTCCTAATGACGGTCCCTCTAACATTGAATTCAATTGAATGATAGTCGGAACCCTGATGGACAGGGGGGACTAGGGGGGTAAAGGGAGAGATAAGGGGACGAAAGGCTGCCGCCGCACCCTCGCCGATCATTATCCATTATCCGAGTGATCATGCTGAATCCGCTCGGTTCACCTTATCGTTATTATTCCCGATACGTTGTGCGGGTGGAGGGGGGTGGAGGGGGAGGATCGGTAGAGTCTAGGAAGTCAGAGGGAGACGTGGGGGGGGAGGAGGGAGGGGGGAGTAAGAGCCAAGTGGAGAGAACGAGAGAGACTCGGATGATCAGGGACGGACCAAGAGACGGAGTCAGGCTGATGAGCTCAGGACTCGGAGGTCCGTGAGAAGGTGACGAGAGGAAAAAAGGGTTGGAGCGATTCGAGATAGATTGCGCGATCCGGGCGAGTAAATAGATTGGAGAAAAAAAAAAATTGAAGATCAAAGATCGAAGGATCGATCTCGATCTATGCGTGTTGTAAGGTGCGTATGTGTACTGTAATCGCAAGCGGATCGATCAACAACCGGTCGCCGTTATTCGTTGAACCTTTGGCTCCCTGCCGCTGGCTGAACTTGACATTGCGATCTACGACGTAGATCCCGGACTAGTTGGTAATAGTTACGAAATCGGTTCCGTAGATCGGATCTATGGATCTAGGCTTCGCGCTGGGATATGACCGTTCGAATCGTCCGTTCGTGCTGGATGGATGAAGAATGTTCTGTGAATCGAGAACATAGGGATAGGTAGGATCGATAGATTTTCGATACTGGGTATCGATTTTGATCCAGAAGTCGAGCCTAAGAGCGGAATCTGATACTTACCTGTGTAGACTCATGGGGAATCGGTAATTAGCCGAGCGAACGGGCTTGGGCGATTTAATGGAGCGTATCGATCGTTAACGGTACCTGTCACGGAGATTGATTCTAGGTGCTAGAAGATCGTGTAACCGAGACACGAGCTATTGTGAGCTTTTCGAACGGATTGGCGCCACGACGTCATCGGCCGATCGATCGGATCTGCTTTTTTTTTTTAATGCTCACGATTTTTTTCCCCACCGATTTCACGAACTGGGTAAAACCGTTGGCTTTTTTTTTTATCGGAGAACTCACGCACAATTACTTATATAAATACGTTGGCCTTGCTCGTTGGGTCAGGTTGGGTTAGTCCCGACTGGCAAAGATGGCAGAATGAAAATACGTGGATGATGGGAATAAAAAAAGAATGACCGGTAGCGATCTCAGCTAGAATTGCCAAGAGCCAGGGAGTGCCTCCTCTATCTCTGCTTGGCTTGCGTGCCCAGATGAAAAACAAAGTAGTAGTAGGTATTACGAGTGCAGGCTCGACTGGCGCCAGCCATTAAATTAGCTCTAGCGGCGGTTGCCGCCGGGACGCGACGCGTCGATTTTCGCAGCGATCAACCGTTCATCTTCTTCCCTTTCTATCTCTCGACTCGTATCCTCGGGGAACTCGAAAAGTCTTCAAGAACTCATTTCCACCTGCGCTACCGATAATTTCTTATTTCATCCGATCCTCGTGGCTTCTTCGTCTTCGTCGTCTTCGTCGTAACCCAATGCTAACGTAGTTATTATATTCGCTGGCACAGAACGTGCTGTAAGCTTCTTCATCGGATAACCTGGACTCCTTCCTCAAGTCTAATGTTAAGTCCTAAGACGGACCTGCCAGCGGAATACGAATAAAAAGACGCCCTGCAAGCAGGTTTACCTTTTTGCTCGGCGTTCAGCAAACCGTATCGACATGGCTGCTGCTTGCCTCCCTATACGGTAGGGAACAAACCTGTAGGGAGACCAAGGGATACGAAGGGACACGAAGAGACACGAAGGGACACGAAGGGACAGCAGGAGAACGTTTAACGTGTGGTAGAAAAATATAATGCAGAAAGGAATTGCCTTATCGCCTTATCCCCTTGTGCTGCTGGTGGCTATTATACGTATAGATATTTTTTATTTATTTATTCGGGATTAAAATAATTAATATCTTCGTGGAGATTGCGGTGTACGTTTTGAAACGTAAGATTTTTTTCTTTTTTCAAATAAAAAAAGTTGCCATCAGCATTTAGGGCCCTCTCGCTTTGGCGTAACGAGTTTTGAGGGCCCTGGGCCAAATCGGGCCCATCTAAGGTCTAAGTCGGTAATAACTTCTCCATGGGCATGATATATGAACCGGGCTCAACTCGCTGGTCTTAAAATACCGCGATATTCGTTCGGAGCGTCGCGAGACGCTGCCCTTAGTGTAGTCTGAGTATCGGCGACGTTAGGGAGCGAAGTAGAGAAGAAGTCTGGAGGAGAAAAGAAGAACAAAAGAAAAGGAGAAGAAGAGGAGGCAAAAAAGTGAAGTAAAATTGAAGAAGGTATAGTAGATGGGTATTCGCGTATATATTCGATGTCGAGAAGGCCCTTTGTTATTTTGTCCCTTGTGGGCTCCTCTTGGTCTTCTTTTATTTTTATTCTCTCAGGGCCCAGTTCGCCATCTACACCTCGTCTGGATTCTTTGGTCGGACTTGAATTCCGCCAAGGCCCAATTAACGAACCACGCAACGTCCAGTCACAGCGAGACGAGATTTACAAAGAGATGGGATACGAGTCGAAGTATAGTTTTTTTTATTAAACAAAAATTTTATTTCGCTCCCACGATTAGGAGTAAGGAGCGACTTTCGAAAATGTCACGGTACTCTCGCTTTCCTTCGAATTTGCATTTCGCAGCGAGCCGTGTGGACCCTTGAGATAAAAAAATAAAATTCACGCGAGGATCTCCAGTCGCGAGGACGACGGCTGCTTTCTGCCGATCGTTCACCTCAATAACGATCAAACTTAATAAATTGCACGTACAGACTTTCTGTTGAAACGTCCTATTAGCTATTTGTCGCAGAATGATTTAGCTTTCACTTTTTACTGAAGTTTTTTGGGGGGGATTCTCAAAAAATAAAAAAAAAATAAAAACGGAAAAATAAAAGATATTCGCAAAGGCAGTTACTCTCCCCAGCAGTCTCCGTGGCTCCGGACTGCACTGGTCGCACCTGCCTAGCAGAGATCGAGAGGCGCATAGACCAGTGCCTGCCTACTAGCCACGTAGGAATGGCGATGATGTCGGATCCTTGGACTCGGGCAAGACTCTCCTGGTCTAGAAATAGAACGCGGAGCGCATCGGGCAAAGAGCAAGAAGAATAGAAGGAAGGGGAAGAAAAGGGGAGGAAGGGTGCACGGTGGGAGGGAGGGAGGAGGAGGGGAGGGGAACGAAAGGAGGTGGAGGAAGGAGAAAGAGCAAGAATGAAGGAAGAGAAGGAGGAGGGAAAGGAAGGAGGCCGAGGCTAGTGCACCGCGTTCAGGATCAGCGGACTCGCGCAGGACGTAAGAAAGCCTTCGCAAGGCAAACCAGCTCCGACTTGACTTAATCGCCCCCAGCTGGATGGAAAAATCGAAATGCGAACCTGGTTACCAACCACCAGCGTCAGGAGTACCAACAGAGCGGCTGGGCCTAGGAGGGAACCCAACAGCTCCACTAGGACGCGATCTGAGGTTGCACCGGGGGATCCTGGGCCGCCGTGGCTTCGTTACGTTACTTCCTTCGGCTGAAGATCCTCCCGACGTCCCCCGTCAGCGCAGGAGGATGCCTGGGAGACCTCGTCTTCTTTTTCCTCATTCTCATCCCCCTTCCTGTCAATCTATTTATAGCTCCTGGCATTATCTACATCGTGTCTACCTAGCCTGTGTACGTGGGTACCTGCCGACTTGGATGCGCTCGGTTATGCGCCTCCATACCCACGTACGTGCGCACCTGCAAAGTGGACCCCCTTCAGGGTAGCTGGTTTCTTCATCGTCCTCATCCACTGCTGCTCTTCGCATCTCTGTAATAGAGGGTGGCCTGAAGAGTGTACAGCAACCACGTTCAAGGACGGTCCTGGACCCCTTCCTCGAGAAGTATAATAACAACAGCAGCCTGCTGGACCAAGATCTAAAAATAGAAAGACACAGCACTTTGATAGTACAGGTGCAATAAAAATGTCCGAGTGGCTCTGAACTCGTACGGTTCGATAGCAGATTTCGTCCTTACCGACCATAAGTAGAATTTGCTATTCAGGAAAACAGCTAGAGTCACGGCAGACCACGTCGGTCTTTTTAACGTAGCCAGCGGCTCCGGAGAGCTGGTTTATAAATAGCGCAACGTTCGCGCATAGATTACACCGAGCACCACCTAATACCTGGATGCGCGATTACTCCTGGCGCCAGGAGATTCGCGCAGCTGTCCCGACTAATGGCGGAACGTTTAATGCCAAGTTAATGTCTGACCATGTGCTAACCACTATCCACTAGCAGGCGCTTCCTCGATTCGTTGACCCGATCCAGGGGATCCTTCGAAGATCCTGCCACGGATCACGAAAATTACATAGACGGGAAACCCGTGGTAGCAGCCAGGTCTACCACCTCGTTCACTATCGAAACTCAATTTTTTCCACCGAACTTATCTCGTTTCTACGATTCCATCTCGTGGCTTCCTTTTGATTTCGTGACTTCCGTTCCGAGTCTGCGTTCACAATACCTCAAAGACACGGAGACCCCAAGTACGGAAAATCATTCCCACGTAATACGGCGTCGATTCGTGCGAAGGAAGTTATTCCTTCTTTTATTTTACTTGCATTCCCTCTTTCTTTCTTACCTTTTTTTTTTACTCTCTCTCCATTTCCTTTCCGCCAGTACTTCGCGATCGGCCAACTGGAAAAATGCCCTCTGGCCATTATATACACATATGTATGTATACACCATAGGGCCTACACTATGTAATAAAAGCCGCTTTGCTCTTCTCCTTATACCTACTTAGTTAAGCAGTGACTCCTTGACGCAGTGCTAACTATCGAAGGATCGCAACAACGCTCGTCCACAGGGGCTGTGCCTTAGGTTTACCCAGCAATTAGCTACCACAAGGTAGAACCATCTACGCACTGTGGATTTGCATTTAGCATGGCGGCATCCGCTCTTCGCCACGTATATACCGTGTTCGGTAAAAATAACTACTGACGTTCGTCTCTATACCTATACCTACGTATATCCAGGTATCCCTTTTTAAGCTGGAACAAAAATCTGCCCCTCGGCAGCAGCCGACGTTGCTGCCTCTAGGTATAACACGGCGAGGGCAACGTCCCAGCAAAGAGGATTTTTCGCCTCTCGAGATCCCAGCCAGGCACCTCCTGCCAGAGAGGAGAATCTTTCGCGAGGCGATCATCCTCGGCGCCTATTTACGATCGTTACGGGATCGATCTTCATCATCGCGATATTTTTATACGCAATACGACCTCGAGATGGAATCCAATTGGCCGCTAGGGGAAATCCGTTTATCGATCAGTGATTTGCAAAAAGTTTGCACGGTACGTCAAGCTTGGAAATTCTGGGGACGGGGGGGGGGGGGAAAGAAAAAAAATTGGCGATCAACTAAGGATCCTGGGCTAATAAAATGGAGGAGCGTGCGTGACGAGGATTGGCCGCGACGTCAGGCTTTGGATATTTCTTAAGGCATATATATATGTATACGTGGATAGAGCGGCTTAATTTCGGTCTATGCAGAAGGAAGAGTAAACCGTATCCATTATATCTACGATCTCGTAATAATGGCTGGGTGGTACCGTTACTCTCGGTCAAGGTCCTCGCCGAGATCAAATTGAAATGGCTCCTCTGTCTGTTACGTGGATAGCAGAGCCAATTAGTAGCAGGTATGGATAGATAGTCGGGTCGAGGATCAAAATATAAATGTGGTACGCGAGAGATATTGAAAATATGAAAATCGCGGTTTTTTTTTTTGAGTCCATGTGGATCGATCTAATTTTTAGCCGAAGATTATTGAATTTATCAGCTGAAATTTGTGGAAATAAATTTTGAATTTTCACTGGAATCGATTTTCATGGAGGATTGGTAAGGATCGTGGATCCGTCTGTGATCCAATCGCTGGATGGATCGACGAGCGGATAGGTTGAGGGTCGTGAGTGGCCGTTGACCCTATGTGTGGATCTATGTTCTAGGATAGCAGCAACGGAACTGTACCTTTAGTCTGTCGGTAACGGCACAGTGAAAATATCCCTTTTTTACCGACCGATCTTATTTTGATACGATTTGTAAAATAATTTATTATCTTATCGATTTCAGTATCCAACCACGGCTGTGAGCAATCTTATGTCTGATAGGAAGAGCCTGGATCCTTTTGATCCTGGCACTTTGCCTGCTGGCGCTAAAATAACGCCGGCCGCTGCTGATCTTCTTGAGCGATTGCTCCAGCCTGATCCTAGGATGAGGATCGGATCGGTTTTGGGACTTCAGCGTGTCGCCTTTTACATGGGCAGGGATTTTCAGGATTATAGATCCAAGACGGTGAGGATGATCACAGTTTTTTAAAGAGTTGAACAGCTGAAAAAAGAGTTTGCGGTGAGATTGAATTTTTTTTTTTTTCAGGTATCGCCGTTCAGATTGCTCGGCAAAATTCTTCCAGCAAAAATTGATTTGTCCAGGATCACCAATGACTTTTCGGATTTCGACTCGTTCGTCGGTGGCAGCACTACCAGAGAGATACACACGGTAGAATCTGATCCTGAATCTTCCCGTACTGACGTACGATGATCTATTTTTTCTTTATTCCAAAATTTTATTCTCACATTTCTATTTTTGAGCATTTCTAGCCGAAATTTGTATGGATCCTCGTACACGTATGCGGCCTGTGGTCGTATTTTATTAGCAGATATATTATTAAGCTGGAGCGTCGCTAGTCCGCCATTATGCGTAGGCTTTGGTACTCTTTGTATTCTTTATTTATCTTTTTTTTTTCGTCCGTCTTGTATTTAAGAACCACTTAAGACCCTAGTCCGCGTCTACGTGTCACAGTTAACATTGTGAATAGTGAATACATAACCATATTACATTTTTCCGTTGCTACGTGCTTCATTCATCGCGACTGTGCGAGACTGTTGGATCATTAAAAAAAGTCTGGCTGGCACAGTGGAGCCATCTGTCGGTAGCGACGGTAACTCTTTTACGCGCAAAATAAAGTACAATTCTAATTTGAATAATTATATCGGCCAGCGATCACCTCTGAAACGTATTGTTATCAAAGACTCGAATCCTTTTCTTCGTTTGTTATTAATAATAAAATAAAAAAAGAAAGGACAAGGTTTTAGGTATTTTTTCAAGTGGATCATTCAAAATCACAAAAGACACTGAGTTTCCTCAACTATCGCACAAAGAGGCATCCCCGTCTCTCAGTTTACAAAAGTTTTAATTTTTTTAAGAATAGTTAACAGTATTTTGTTTGTTACAGTATTTCATTAATAATACAATAAATTGCAATAATCGTAGTGCGTAAAAACTAATAACAAAAAGAGAATGGTTTCGAAATTTGAAACGTGGGTTAGCTTCCCGCCGAAAATATGAACAGGGAAAACTACTGACTCGTCTCCATCGATTCGGATCCGCTGTAAAGTCATTAAGGAAATATTATAATCGATACTTGCTTCTTCTCTCTTTCTCTCTCTTTATTTTATATTCCTATCGTTTCCGAACCGGAAGTGGCTCTTCCTCGTGTTCCATCCAGAATGCCTCAATTAACCCGACGCATTCTGATTTCAAGCGGGTCGCCCGCCGCTTCTTCACGAAGCAGATAATAATCGTTTCAAGTTTACAATAATAATAATTATATACATTATTACTCATAGAATAAGAGGGTTTTCATGATCCTCGTTTTTTCAATATAATACAATTCTGTATCTTCAGCCGCATCTCCACTACAACGTGCAGTAAAAAAAATAGAGAGGCCGACGAGACAGGAAGTCCTGGTTATCCAGGTCTTAATGCTCCAGCAAAATAGTCTTCGTGACGCGTGTCCTTTATTTATAATTTTATATCCGTCTCTCTCAATTCCCACGTTCATTTGAACTCGGACAATTTAACAATTTGAGCCGCGCCGTCAATACTGCGTCGCGACGTAGAATCTCCAGTGATTCACGCAGAGCGTCGACGAAGTCGTCCAGCTGTGACTCAGAGGGAATCGTCGTGACAAGCTGAATCAGAAAACGTCTTCCTGGCTCAAAGAGTAAAGGGCAGCTTCTACGAGTGACGCCTTTCACCAGGTCCAGTACCCGCGGAACCGTCTCGTCGGCCTTTCTTTTTTCTCTGACAAAAGGGGCAAATTTAAAAAAAAATAATACACCGACTCTTCCCCGTCGCTCCCAACCGTTTCCGGGCATCAGGACCAATTTTTTTTTACAACTTCCGGTCCCTCTGTCTTTATCTCGAAATTAATTGTTTGTCTTCCTCGAGACGACGGGGTACAATTTAATTCTTATAATTTTTCAATCGGATAATCGTCAGCCCGCGTGACGCTGTCATTTGGTAAAAATCCCTAAGTCTATCTTGGCGTCGATCTCTAGTTTATTTCTTTTTCTTTCGCCCAATGGCGATACATTCACTTACTTAGACAGGATTACTTGTTATTTAATGTACTCCGATTCCTTGCTGGATACGTGTTTTCATTTTTTTTTTGTGTCTGCGCGAAAAAATCTTTCCTCGGGGATTTACAATGTTTTCCCCTAATTCCGTGTTTGCTACGTAACGCCTTATCGATCTACCTCCTCCCTCCTTGGTGGTTTTTAGTTCGTTAATTAATTAATTCAATTAATATTTTATACAAGTAGATTCGTCCGTCCACGATCCTCCTCCTAGTTTTCATCGACGGTTTCGATTCCTCTAAAGATCCTCTACGATTCTTGACTTTTTATTCTTTTTATTACGCGAACAACTTCGATCCTGGCACTGACTTCCGGTGGGACCTGATCGCGTCCACCGGAAGTTCGTCAAACTGTCGAGGAATTTTGTCGGTCACGACCGTGACTCGAGTATCCGTTAGATTGTGATAAGAAGAAAAAAAAAAAGAAAATCACTCAGTGCCAAGATCGATGGGAATTTATCGCTTTTGATTAAACGACCCTAAAACGTTAAGATAGCGAAAGGACGCAAGAAAAGAAAAATAAAAAGATCACATACAGAGACGCAACGTCGGTTGCCGAGAATCGTCGAGAAATTCGCGTCGTGCTTTTCCTTTCCCTAATTTTTTTCCCGTATCCCGAAATACAGTCGAAATGTTCAACAATTTTCTTCGTTTGTACACAAAATACCAACTTTTTCTGTGCTTGGAAAAATGCACATACTTCTTTTACGCGGCAATATAATAATATATATATATACGTATTTATATATTTATAATAGTGTATTATTTGCATTAGGGCGTTCATACCTAAAATTATTATTTATAATTGTTACCGCAATAAGTATTGTTACTCGCGTTAACGCGTAGCGTGGCGTGTGTTCTGTTTCTTATTTATTTATTTATTTTTTAATTATTTCCCATACTCTTGTTATCCTTTCATAATCTTTGCGATATATACAGAAGATTTATTAATATGTTTCACAGTGTTATTCGCGTTCGTCAATGCGCCGGTAGATTAGCCTCGATAATCGCGCGATGTGAACCGCCCTTAACCTTTCGCAAAGACGCCGGATCATCCACATATGGTGGATTTTGGCTTGGTTCATAGGCTCGAAGGAGCTCACTACGAGTGAACGTACCTTAATCAAAAATCCCTTTACTATAAGGTAGCCCGAGGTTAGGTTTCCTCCCAGGGGGTGAAAGTTCAAAGCCGAAGGCTGTTCGTCTGCACGAAGAGAGTCTGACGCGCATGCGCACGAATATGCTAGTCGAAGAATAATAATATTAAATCGTAAGAACGGTAACGTGTCTCCCTATGTTTATTTCGTGCTTTATTCTTTTTTTAACCCTTTCTCTCTGACTTTCTCTCACTCGACTAACCCTTAATTAAATTAAATTATTCATTCGTTATCTCTCGTCGTCGTTAAAGTAGACTCTTCTTCCTGAATCTCGGCACCGCGGGCTTGCCGAGAAATCTCTAAGCCGCGCACTGGGGAAAGATTAATATCGAACTGTGGCGAAGGGTCGGCGAGGACGAGAAAGTTCTTACCTACGAGACTTTGGCGGCCATTTTTAGTGGAGAGAAAGTACTTTCACCCTGAGGGACGGTCTACGGTAGATTCTATACAAAGGACAGGCGCAACTAGATTGAGATTTATGGGGATGGAAATTGAGGGGGCAGAAGCCAAATTAAGAATCGGACCGGGACTCGTTCCTCTCATTTTCTCCGTCTCGAAACGCAGGGTGAGTCATTTTTTTTTGGGCTCAAATCCATAAAAAAGGAAATTACGTATCTACCTCGGGAATGGACTTTCCTTCAGTTCCTTCGAAACAAATGTCTTTTCAGATTTACTCTGTGTGCTTTTGTCTTTTCTTGAGTATCTTTATTATCCTGGCTCCTATCCCCTCCTTCTTTTTCTCTATAATCTTTAATCTCGCCGTCCCGTTTTTCTTTTGTTCGTTCGTTCGTTCGCGAATTTTATTTTCTCTTTCTTTTTTCAACAGCAGCAACGGCGACCCGGATTGTCGAGCGATCGAGCGTCGTTTATAAATTTCGTAATTTATTAAAACGCTCTGAACGTACAGCAAACGTAATATTCGTTAGGCTAATTGAAACGAGCTCGATCGACGTGACTGCGACCTGGTATAATTAAATTGAGATGAACTTCGATAATACGAATAATAATAATTGTAATAATAATAATAATAGAAATAATCGCAATCGCAATAATAATTCATAATTATAACAATAATTAATAACTGCTATTCGTATGTACTATATACTCATGTACAAAGTATAATTGCACAATGCATTTATATAGTATAAATTTATTTATAATAATTGTAAGCGTTTGCAGTCCGAGATTGCTCGGTGAACGAATGTTACCTGGCGACCTGGAGCTTCTTCAACATCGTCCTCGAGGACTGAATGCTCGGTGATTGCCCGAGGAAAAAAAAAAATAAGGAAGAACAGATTTGAGTAAAGGAACGACACATAGGCCCAGTTACGTGAGGTCAGAAGAACAGTTTTTGCTGATAGGTCTGAAGGGTGTGAAGTGTCATGAGATGTCACGAGAGTCCACCGTGAAGTTGCAGAGTAACAATTACAAGAAAAAGAGAACGACGGGTTAAAAATACAAAAACAATAGTAAGAGGATAGGAGTAAAAGATAGAAATAGAAATAAAAAATAATAACGTGCCGGGTAACAAACGCGCGAGCTAATCCGACGGCAAAGTGGTGTTTTACGTGCATAAGGAGCCAAGAAGATTGGCCCTTAATCGGTGAGTGGTCCGCCGATCCCGATTAGGCAGGCCACCCTATCACAATCATCGCCGACGCCGTGGACGCCTTTGCTAACGTTGACGTCGACGTCACCGACGCCAAGAGCGTCGTCATAATCGTACACGATCGGTAATACGTAATGTAACGATACTGATTCACCTGGTCCGCATACGACCACCGCACTGCACCTGCACCTAAACCTGCACCACACTCTAGCACCTCTACACATTGCAATTGTCATGGCCTATGGAACCTGAAAGAGAAGAAAGTTTTTTTTCTTAATTTTAATCCAGTATAAAATTTCTTTTTTTTTTAAATTAAATTTCTCCAAAAAAGAAAGGCGTACCTAGTGAGGTGTCGGCTGTCCTCGTGAACGGCCATCTCCGAGCTCTTGAACTCGTTCAGTTCCTTGCGAATGGCGGCCTTGTCCTTCGGTGTGAGTCGCGTCCAGGGTTTGTCGGTTCTCCTGTCGTAGTCGTGAGCTTGCGTTACCTCGATGTAGTCATTAAACCTGATGATCTGAAGTAGAGATAGAGAAGTATTAGAGAAACAGTTAGGTGCACAGTTTATAAAATGATTTTGGATCTAGGTCCAAAAGCTTTCTTGGAGATTTGTTTTTTTTTAAAAAGTTTTTTATTCCTGTTTTTTTTCTTGGGTCTGGATCAACTTGCCTTCTTTTCTTTGAGCTCCTCCACGGTCGGACGAAAGCTGAGCTTTCGCAGGAGGTACCGTTTCTTTTCTTCCTTCTGCTTCTTTTCCTCGGCTGGACTTTGCTCTAGAAAGGGAATAACTCTCTTTAGTGGGATATCTTGTCTTTGATGAAGGATTCCGTAAAAGTATCTCCTCGGGCTCTTTACTTCCTTAGCGTTTCCTTACGTTCTATGAGCTCGTTTTTTTTTTTTTTTTTTTTCGAAAGGAGCAAAGACACTCTATTAACTTTATAAATATTCCAATGGATTCTCTTACTTTTCAATATATTCCTCTCTTCGAGCTCCTCTTGAGTCGGCCGCATACTGAGCCGCCTAAAATACAAAGAAGACTCTTATGACTTGTCACGTTTCTGTATACCGAGCAAGACTTCCGGTCTCTATTTATGACATCAAAGTGAGCCACGTGGTATGCAATTCCACCTGATTAAAACAACACGTGATTCACTCTTGAAGCATCTTCTAATTTGCATCACGGAATTAATTCTAATCCAGAACAGATTGTCACACCTGGACCAACTTCTGGAGTAAATATTAATGTGACTGCCGTCACTCTGAAGACTCTCACCTGATGAGCCTCGCCCCAATGGCTTCCTTGGTTTCCTGCCTCTCATTGTCAGACTGAAGTTGAAGAATGTTCCTATTGATGAGTTCCTGCCTGTCGGGTCTCAAAGCCAGTTTCAAAGACAACGACTCCTTTCGCGCTATCTTGGCAGCCAGTCGATCTGCAAATAAGAAACAGCGAATGAATCGAACAAGCAATACAGCCGGAATCCATTGATCGTCTCCGAGGGTTCTTTTTTACTTTCAACAATGGTGGACCAAACGATGCTGCGTTCCAACAATGTGAATCTTCTCGTCGACTCGGTCGTCGCTTGGACAATCGACAGAGTCGACGCCGTCCATATCGACAGCATTTTATTAAATCAACAAATACACAGGTCATTCGACAGAATATTTTTAAGTCAAAATCACGTGCAACACGAAGTACAACAACTTATGGCTTCTTATCAAATCCGGAAACCACATAATCGGGAAGCCTGATTACAGGTCGATTTTTTAATTTACGAATCCAATCAGGAAGTTCAACGCGGTACACAGGAGTAAGACAACAGCCAGGAACGCACTAAGCTTGCCAGCTATCTTTGGATATTAATATAAAGTTGGGCGCGCGTACATGTGTGGAACAGCGAATCCGCGGCCAGAATATAATTAGTTGTCCGTGAAGGTTGATTTGGGTATTGTGCAACGAGTTTCTTGAAACTAGCTGGGGATTCGTTCAAGGTAACGTTGAAACACAATACGTCATCAGGCTAGTATTAGATTTTTATAATTTTCATTATAATAATTAATTACTCACTCTCTTCGTCGTCGTCGTCCCTGTAGAGGACCTGACCGTCGCCCTGATCTCCATCGGAATCCTCCCGTATCACGTAGGGCCTTGCATTCTCTTTGTTCTCAAGAGTGCAAGGCAGAGCCAATCCAAATCTTACCGGTCGACTGCTGCAATATTAATGGGGAATATGAATTATGGGACGATCAGCCACTGCTGGTTGATACTGACGCGAACCAATGTTCTATTCTACGTTTGAGAAAAGGAATTAAAAAATTTGCTTCCATAAGGGAATCACGAAAAGGATGAAATTGAGATGAGACATCTTTCTCTTTTTTACTCGTGAATGAGAGATAATGAGATTCTGCAGATGAGTATCGAGATAATGGAAAGATATGAGTTTTAGGCGAGTATGAGAATCCCTGTTATTTTCTCGTGCTTAAAATTTACGTACATTGACAGATTTATTGACAGGACAGAGAAACAGAGAGGTAGAATAGTGTGGTACTTTTTTTTCTTTCTTTCTTTTTTTTTTTTTGCAAATACACTTCATGCTACGAATTCGAAGATTTAGAACATTTTGGTTCCCGCGATCAACCCGTTAGTCAAACTTGTCACGGGCATGCTTAATTAATTAGTTTTTCCCAATTACCATATTTTAATCCTAGGCCTCAACGGCGGCCTTCTGTTAAGCATAAGAAAAATACGTTTCTCTCTTTACTAGTGATTGACAATGTTATGAAGCGTGTACGAAGTGACACCTACTCGCATAATTCCTAACGGTCTGTCGTTCTCATCTCTATGAAATTTCGTGAGTCAATGACTTTGATTTAAAAGAAATCAGTGCACATAAATGCACAAGACACGACAACTGCATTTCGTTCGCATCCCTATGAAATTTCGTGAGTAAATGACTTTGATTTAAAAGGAAACGGTGTACATAAATGCACAAGACACGACAGCTGCATTTCACAAGATTCACTGAACGACATTCCCTTATAATAAAATAGCTAAACGTTCTCCGGAGGGAGCAGCGTGGTAGTTCGTTTTATAATTCCTTATTTGCAATTTTAAAACAGTCTCCCTCTCGAATACCATTTCGCTCATTTTGCTCTAATTCTTTGTGCCGCCAGTGACAAAGAGTCGAAGAGACGAGGGATCGACGTGCACCCAGTGCACCTTTAAAAATTTCCAAGCTCGCAGCCGGAAACTGTTTGGGTGTCATTGCATTCAGCAATAGGAATCCTTTGACCCGAGTGAACGGTAGATCCATTCAGGACAAGAGCTCTCGAATTTTATTTCATTTATATCCAGGCACTCAGCCTGTGTATCGAGCATTCCGGCCTCTGGATTATGTATTAAATCCGGTCTGCGAGGAGAGAGAGCTGATCCAGGAGGTTTAAGTGCTCGAGGATGTCAGACAAGATGAGTGGAAGATGAATGAGATCATCCGGAGAACGCTTTGGCTAATCGGTCCATTCCGACGGATTCAGCAGCAAGAAGACTCACTTGAAAGAGGCATGTAATTCCTGACGCAGGGTCAGTGGTCTGTTCTCCTGGGTCGGTGTATTCTGGGGCGTTCCTGGTCCACTACCCGGACCCTTCTTCTTCAGGGCACTCTTCAGCGGCATCGCATGGAACTTTGGCTCCTTTGCTGGAATCTCTTCCACCCTGGACGTATCGATTGCTGGATCAGGATGAGACACCCTGAAGACGTATCGATCGTCCTCCTCTTCCTCGTCCACGTCGATGTCCTCCTGATCTGTGATTTATCAAAATTTATATCAACTTTGACCATCTATACAGAATTTTTTTTTTCAAATTTATTTCTGGAAATAATAATCCGGTACCTTCGTAATCGTAGTCTGATAAATCAAGGGGAACTGCGTTATGGACTCCACTTCCGGTTCCTTGCTGTTGCTGTCTAGCCAGCAGAGTAGGACTTGGCGAACTGAACATAGGCGGTGGCGGAATCGGACCGATTTCACTTAATGGAATCGGCGGTTCCGGCAGTTCCGACAGCGTTAGTGTGTTTTGCATGGGTAATGATAAATACTGTTGTTGCTGTTGTTGTTGCTGTTGTTGTTGCTGCTGCTGCTGTTGTTGCTGTTGCGAGGGCGTCGTCGTCCCCTGATGACCACCCTCGGGCACTGAAACGCAAGGAATCTCGTCAGAGGATGAATTCGATTTAACGTTAATTATCCCACACAGGATAACGAACGAACAAGCGACAGGCAAACTGATCGGCGTATTGATTACATGCTCGTTAATGAGATAGAGATTGAAATTTGATTTGTTATCAACTATTTATCTAGTAAAATTTCGCTACCTAATTTCACTATTGATCTCATTGATTTCAATTAGGATTTTAATGTTAAAGCCGACTCGAATTTCTATAGAGAAAAAATAATCGATTAGTTAATTTAAATGACTATCTTTACCACCTGGACTTCGGTATCTAACAGTAAAACCGGATCTAAGTATTTCTGGCTACAGACTCTAATTCACTTGAAGTTAGCTGAAAGTTTGTAGTTATTAAGTTTACAAAGTTATGCTAAACCAACAGTCTCCTCGAGGATACTTTGATTAATTATGTAATAGATGTAGCAAGAGATACGTTACAGAAAGTTTAGATACGCCGTATGAATTGGATAAGAATTTTAAATATTTCTCTAAGGCATCCATTTTGAATGAAGCAAAAAAAAATTTCAAAAATTTAGCTTTGCCACACCGAACCGGAGTTTGCAGAGATTAACAGGAAGGATTTTTCAAAGGAAGAATACAGAATCCAAGGATTCAGTTAAAAAGGTACAGAGGGGTCAAAATGACCCGAGGACACGGGGACCCTCGCTGGATATTTCCGCCAGCCGGGACGACAATTAAATCCCCATGGACGGGAGGCAGATTCCATTTTTAATTATCCATTTTTCATTTTCCAACCCTTTCGTACAGCCTCCAGGCGTATCAAGTAATCACGCTACGTGGCTCTTTTTGAATTTCCCGCCCTTCGCCAACCGTCTGCCGCTCGCAACACTAAACGTCTACCACTGCATGGAAAGCAACGTTGCCGAAAAAAAAATCAGGAGGCAAACGAAAGAAAAAAAAAATTTTTTTTAAATAAACAAAAATAATTTGCACAAAGCCACGATGCCGCGATACGCGTAAGCCAATTTGCAATGCAACGGCGTAATGTTCTCTGGAGGCAGTACTCACTGCCACCCGGATGCCGATTTTGTCTCGGTGGTGACTGATGAGACATACAGTGCTCACTGTGGTAGCAGAGTAACCTCCTGGTGATTTTTCCAGGAGCTCCGAGGGTGCTCGGCCTGTTTGGCTTCTGCTGCTCACCCGACGTGGGTGCGCTGGATACGGGAACTGCTCCGGGAACAGCTGATCCCGGATTGGGAAGCTCCCCGCTCGGCGATATCGCGCCATTTGCACTCTGTTCAGTCTTTTCCTTCTTCGGCTCTGTAACAGGGAAAGAAAATCAAATTTAAGAACGAAATAGAAAATTTAATTATGCATATATATATATATATATGTATACTGTGAATAAGTAACGAAGCAACCCTCAGACATAACCTAGAAACGAGTGACAGTAAAATCAAAGATGGCGTAAACAAGTCGACGGAGGGACTGAAAAGCAATCGGCTAAAAAGCACAGAATGGTAGAGGAGCTTGCGTAACTTTTTAATTTAGGAATTCGTGCTATTATAAATTCTACGTTCTCTCGCGATATTATCTCGTCTTAAAATCTTACTGAGTCTGGCATCTCTCTCTCTCTCTCTCTCTCTGTCTGTTTTGCTTGAGAAAGAGAGAGCGAGAGATCGGTTCAATGAAAATCTATTTTTAGGGTTAGGATGGTATTAGAATACGCGTGTAGTACTATACTTTTGCGGATGCCGGAATAAATGTTTATCGGAGTTGTGTGAACGTGGCTTTCATTCAAAATGGTTTTTATTCTTTATGTTTTTTTTTTTCTGTCGTGGGTTTATTTAAGGGGGTACGCGATGAATTATATTAATCAAGGTCGTTTAACGAACTTTGGCTAATTAAGAAACAGTTCATTGGCTTCTCGTGGCAAAAGTTGACACGCGGAGAATTAATTAGGAAAAAGTTGGAAGACGATCAAGTGCGCAGCTCGATTCTACGTCTCGTCTAGAGTTTTTAGTCGAGGCGATGACGCACCCTGGGATGCTCGAGAATACCAAAATACAGGGTGGAGATGTTGAGATGAATTTTACTGTGGAGAAAATGAGCCCGAATTGATCGTCTGGATAAAATCCTGAAACCTGGTCAACCGGGAAGTTGGACAAATCCTTGAATTCCTGGGATTACGAATCCTTGGAATTTGGATGAGATCCAATGAAATTCCACCAATCGTGACGCGCTGCTGCCTCACTTTTTGGCTTCGGAGGCTGGGAAGATTTTGAAAAATTCTCGAGAAGGATTCGATCGCTTCGACTCGGAGCTTCGAATTCCACGCGTGGTTCGTGAAAGCGGGATTTGATTTTGTGTAACGTCACAAATTTTGAATCGATTTAGAAAAATAGAGAAATGATAACAGGGGATGAAAGTGGTCCTGAGTTTGTAGTCAGAAACAAAGATGTTGGTACTAAGCAAAATATATTAAGGAAATAAAGAAAAGTGGGAAAAGGGGTTATAAAGTCTATGAAGAAAAAATAAGCCTCGATCGAGTATCAATTAATTTAGACATATCGACGAAATATGTGGTTGATCCAGTTAAAAAATATATTTTTATGTCTCTGAGAAAATGGAAAATTTTTGTAAACAATTTCCAAATTCAAAGCAGCCACTTTTATGTTGATTTGAACTAAATTAAAAAAAAAAAAAAAAAATTAAGATACGAGGGATGGTAGGGAGGGTGATAAGGATAAGATATCCACGAAAAAAAATATCTAGTTCCCGAATGGCATCAGGTCCAATTTTTTCATATATTTTCATTGAATCTTTTTCAAAAATTTGGAAAAGAGACGAAAAAAAAAGATCGATAATGGCAATCGAAAGGGTAAAGGGCGACGGAATGTGGAAGTAAAAAAATTTTGTTAAAATAAAAAAATATCTCCATGGAAAAATAAGCGTGGATCACTGCGCGTCACTAAACTTGCCTCGCCACTTCAGATAAACGATGAGACCCATTTCGTATCGATAAATAAATAGGTGCGCGTCGCGACGTCTTCGCCGCTGCCGTCGTTCGATAGCGTCGCCGATGCTCAACTGGCAGAAAGTCCGAAGCTGAGCGTCGTCTAAAATAAGAAGCTTGCGAGGAGCTTCGATGAAAAAGGCTGTTACACCATACGCGCAAGCACGCGAATACGCATTGGCTTTACGTGGGAGAGAAAAAGAGACGGAGGGAGGAGGTTTCTCTTTTTGAAAGATAAAGAGATCCGAGTCGAAGAAAAGTAACAGGCAGAAAAAAAGAAAAGAGTAAAGAGCGACTCGTTCGCTTAACTTTATTCTTTTTTCTCGTCCTGACGGATTCGACTCGAAGTCCTTAAAGGTTAGAAAAAAAAATTCTAATCAAGAACGAAGGAACAGGGGGAATCCCCGAGCTGGGAAGGATATTTCTTAAAACCCCAAGAGATCCTCTGCCGACGAGATGATTCACGGCTCTACGTTTTTTTCTCTTATTATTTTCTCTTATGTAATTTTCTTTTGAAAATTCTGTCACGCGAGAATGAATCGAGCCGTATGACGAATTTCGTGCAGGGAAAATATTATTTAGTGTGTACCATACATATGTGTGCATTTGTGGAAGAGTAAAATAAGACACACACGTCCGTGCGCGAGTATGTGATCTTGAATCTTCTGAGAATTCTGAGATTGCCGACCTCTGGATGCTGCGCGGGATGCAGCGACGGTGCCAAGAAATACGGGCAATCCGCAAGGTAGCGATGAGAGTGCAGCAGCGGGTATGCAGGAATGAGATTGGGGAGATTTTGCAAAATTTGCGAATTAGTCATCGCGTATACAAACGGCCGGGAGTCTCGATAGAATTTGAGGTTAGTTTTTCTATTAATAGAAATGGCTGCCCTTGATGGGTTAGGAGCTCGTTACGAGGATTCTGACTGGTGGAGGAAGACGCGAGGCGATTTGTAAATTACGTCACGTTACGCGCTTTGGAAATTACGTCGACGACTTTACGATTGAAAACAGGATCGAAAATGATCGATCGGATGATCGAGTGGTTGGGACTGATAAAGAGCTTCCGGTCGATTGGAAGTTTAGGTTTGGAATTGGAAATTCTCAGGCGGATATTTTGGGAGAAAATAATTTGTTTCGTAAGGATGAGGTGGGGGGTCGTGTAGCTTTTTCAAAATTTCAAGGAATTTTCGAAAGCACGAAAAGCGCAATAAAGCTTTGTTATTTATAATTTGCTTTTGGGCAGTCTAGGTGACGTCACTGGTAACAATACCGTTTAACGCAACCTCTGACTTCTTGGTCCAATATTTTATGAATTATGAGATTTCCTACTTCCGGTTTCTACTTGCGGCACCTTTTCGCAGCCTCCTGGAATTCGGCCGAACCTGCTTCGAGTTTTATGGCAGCGACGGAATTTCGCCTTTGAGATACGTTAAATGCGCATTGCGGGTTTGGCCCGGATATTTGGCAACAGTGAGGTAAAGATTTTTTTTTTTTGATATCCGTGGAATTCCTTTAAAAGTATATAAAATGATGCATTTGTGTTTTACCTCGATAATACAAATTCAACGTTTCATCCGTTCTCGTGCTGTATTATATTTCGCTGCGTTATTTTAGCATTTTGTGGATCCGGACGGATACTTAGCCCATTGTTGTTTTGCGCGGGAATTTTTAAAGGGGTACGATTTTTAAAAAAGTCTAAAAGAAAATGGCGCACGACCGGAAGTTGGTGATGCATAAATATCATTGAAAACAATAATGGCAGCTGAGTGCGACTCCTCGAGAACGAGTGGATGAACATTGAGGTCTTTTTTTTTGTTTTTCCAGATGAACGATTCGACCCCCCTCGAGGGGGAGAGGGAGGGGGAATAGAGGGCTCGAGGGCCGTTTTGCGAATGCAAATATCGCTGATGCAAGGCATGCAATAGTGGTCCAAAGGAAAGGAGAAATGGATGCTGGAATACAGGGGTAGGTCCAGGAACGAGTATTGCTTACTGAAAGCCAAAGGGGTTCCAGTTTTCGAGAGTACTTTCGGTCGGATGCACAATGCAACTGCACTTCGATTACGACCCCCTTGCAGTTGCAATTTCAAACGTATTTAAAAGTTGCATCTATCAGCCTCCCCCACTGGCTATTCAAATGCACGAAGTCTCTTTTGATTATTAATTCCACCTGTGTCTGTTATTTGATTTTTTTTTTTATAAAAATGTAGCTGAAACTGTATTTAAAAAAATTTCTTCTGCCAGATGTTTAATTGAATTCTGGTATAACTCGATATCAAAAAAATATTATCTGACCGGTATGCATGAAATACGGCATTTCTGGCTCATCCAAATCGCGTAGGGGAAATAAATGGTTTTGAGGGAAAGAAAGAGCAAGAAAAATTGTCGTTGGTAACAATGGTCGCGTAGAAAATAGAGTTGGTCAAATATTGCTCGAGAACGTTAGATAAGCAAGGTACGAGTCAGGAGGGACACTCGCGACGCTGAGCGTCGCGACGACAGTCATTCAGACCAAGTTGCTCGGGGACTCTCAGGTCTCCTGTAGTTTCAGTCATTATCACGGCGTCTTGACGCAAGCCCCTACTTGGTAAACTTGAGTTTTGTTCACTGTTAGATGATGGGACTACCGGGGGTGCAAATTGGGGTGAAAATGGGGATGAAAATTGGGGGTGAAAATTCGGGGTGGAAATGACGTTAAGGGTGCGAGGCTGTTGTCTTTGAACAGTCACGCGGGGTCAGAGGTCAGGGACTCGTAATTGGCTACATTGCTAACACGGAGTCTGGCGTAGACGAATCGATTTTCAGTTAAGGGTTGTTGTGTCTAGGGGTGCGGGGGGTGGTAAACGAAAGCACAGAAAGGAGAGAATTGCAGGCATCATTCGTTATACTATTGTCAAAAGCAGATTCACCGTTACGAGTCGTTAGAAAAAAATATTAGGCAATTTTTGAAAATTCTGTTAAGGGTAGCAAATGAAACAGGGGTGCGTGAGTGATTCTCGTGCCTGCAAATCGGCACTTCGATCCGCTTCGACTTTATACTTTTTTCTTCCTCGTTTTTCCCTTGGGGTGGTTTAAATAATCATACATTTTTTCCCCCTCGTTTTTACAACCCTTATTCTCACCTCGGCCAGGCAGCCCGAGAGGATCGAAGCAAGGGTAGTTTTTCCATTCATTATCAATAACCGTATCCTCCCGTTACGCCGTTACATTATTCCCACCACGATTTCCGTTCGGCTTCGAGTTACCTGCCCTTTGTTAGCAGGTACGGAGCTAACGTCAACCCTTGTGCAAAACCACCCTTATGTGGCGACAGGGACGGAGCTCGCGATTCCGTTCTTTGTCCGACGGGAAATAATGAGAATATAAAAGTGACTGTGCAAAACGAATAAAGGTCTTACAGGTGGCGAATCGACTTTTCATTCTTTTTTTTTAACCCACTTTCGCCACTGTCTTTTGTAATTTAGATAAGTCAAGGGTTTTTGCTCGGGTGCAATTAACGAATCAAGGATCCTCTTTGAGATACCGAGTTAAGGGTGCACCTTTGGGCTAAACGAATTTTATTTTTGGTGATGGGGAGGGGTGACGGGGGGAGGGTGGCTTTGAACTCCAACATAAAGGGTCAAAAGTTCGTTGACGTCAATAGGTCGAACTTTGAGTTTTATAAACCCAGGGTGAATCTTCTGTTTGCACAGGGCCGGGATATATTTTTGAAGTTTCTACGTTGCGGCCTTTACTGTCCTTGTCAAGTTTTACCAATCGGGAGCTTCGGATAATTGACCCTCCGCCTCTCGTCCACTGTTATCGGAAGTATTTCGAGGGTTTCGGTGATAAGGGTTGTTTTGGGCGGTGCAAAAAAACTGTTAAATTTAATAGCGATTCGATTATACGGATACAGAGGGTAGTATTTGGTAACGGGTGATTTATCAATAATTTAATTGGTATCGAGTGGCTAATCAACAATTTTTCATTGCGGTATCGATAACATTATTTATTGGAATCCACGAAATTGATAATTTTTGAAAATTTTTGCTTTTCCTTTGGCGTTCTTTCGTCGTGGCCGAAACCATCCTCGTTTACGCCCTTTGTAGAGATCAAAAAAATAATTAAAAAAAAAAAGGGGGAAATCCTCCGTATTTTGTAACAAGATTTGCTCTAGAAAAGGCATAGGCGAAATTAATTGCCGAGAATCCAACCCCTATTTAACTGCGAAGATAAGGGACCTTGAACGATTTCTTTTTAAGGGGGTGGAAAATAAGCTCGGGGCTCTGGAAGGCCGATAAAATTCATCCCCCGTTCGGGACTGTTAAGGGACGTGCGCGACCTTATACCAGGAGCACCCTTAAACAGTAAAAGGGGTGGTTAGTGTCGACTGGCAAGAAGGGTAGAAAATTCTAGTTCAATTCCACAGCGAAGCGTCTTTTATCCTACTTCTGGGGAAAGTTAAACCTGTTACTAGGAACGTGGGTGGAAAGTGGAATATAGCAGTTGCAGCTGCGACGCGCATAAAAAAGTTAATGCAATCTTGGAATAAGGGATGGCGAGAAGAGGGGATGAAACGAGATGCACGAGAACGTGACCGAAGGGAATCGATACTCGGAAATGAAATTACGTAAATTGAGAGAAAATTGAAGTCCGAGTAAATACAGGGTCGGAGAGTGGTCAGAGTGGCTGATAAAAAGAAATCAGAATAAAATACCCATCTCTCTACGTAAACATGATAGGAGATTCGAAAATTTAAATTACCAGTCCTTCCCTGATCGATCGATCAACGTATTGACCACTGGCCAATAATTATTGGATAATTTTGTTCAATTCCGAATGTAGGCTTGGCAAATGTTGGTTTTATCAAAATGATAATTAATTTACATATCAGATTGATTTGTGTATTTTAAATCACAGCGAGTAAAGCGAAATATTTAAATATTTCATGAAGGTTAATTTATTTGTCTGATTTATAGAGAGATAAAATAATTTTGAATTTCTATGTGCATACTTTTTTTTAAAGCATTTTGATTTTTTTTTTTTCTGTTTCACGTATTTCCATATGTCACGTGAATTATAACTACTTGCTAAAACGACAGTGTAATCGGCCTGGTGAATATTCAGGTAGGCTTTAATCGCGGGACACAGTGTATTGTCTGAATTGCTGCTGTGCACAGTAGTATTCAAAGAATTGTCTTATTGTTTCGAAAAATGGCTAAGCACTTTAGAATGACGTAAATAAGTAAGAGGAGTAGGTACAGATATGCATGTGGCAATTAAAAATGATAACGGCGTAGAGAGATAAGATCGAGTAAAATATTGGTGGAATTTTGAAAAATTTTAGATTTTCTATTTTCTTTTTTTATAAATAAATTAGTCACGTGGCTGACGGGTATTATTCATCGCAGTATTTTTTAAGCGGAGAGAGCAGAAGGGGTTGGCTTGTACTTTCGTTCAGTGGAATCGAAATAGTACGGCGATATAAATTCGCACGAACCTTCCGCGACGCCGTAGCGTCGCGACGTCGTATGACGCATCGATGAAACATTCGCTCGTTTCTCTTGTCATAGGAATCTGTAAATCTGTCATTGATCTTCGTGCCTCCGTCTCTTGTTATCTTTGGAATTTCGGATACACGGGGAAATTAGGACATTTATATTGGGAACGAGTTGAGAGCGTCGCGACGTCCCTGGACGCTTTCACTAATCAGTATTATTTTATATCGACGATCAGTGAATTTTCCATTAGGACAAATCGGAAAGAATAAGTAAGATTTTTCGAGTGGAGGATAGAAGAGACGCTGTAAGGGTGCAGAGTGACGGCTACTTGAGGGATGAACTTGAACCCGAGCGTCGTGTTGTTGACCCGCGTCGGGACGCTCCGAGGGAATAACCCCACGTAAGCTCTTGTTTATTATTCACGACGTCGGCAACATTTCGTAATTCGGTTTTACGAATAAAAAAAAAATGTTTCGACTCTTAAATTTTTTGTCGCTTTGTTCAAATTCAAATTCATTACTTTCGCATAGTTTGCATAATTTCTCCAATTTTGTTTTCCCCCTCTATTTACCGAAAAGACAAAAAAACCGGTGCTGCTTTCGCTCCAAACGAAATTAGCAATTACGTGCGAACGAAAGCAATTCGAAGCAACGAAGATTCTCGGATTTTCTCAGACGAATTTTTCACCCAAGACAATCTCGTCTCTAATACGGAGACACAAGGTATTCGTAAAATTTCATTAATCCTCCTAAATTTTATTAAAAAAAAAAAAAAAAGAAAAAAATGACATAAAACTCGGATTTTGAAAAATTTTTTCTCAGTATTAAATAGATATAAAAAAAAGGACGAATAATCTATAAGGATTTATTGTCCAAATGTTAAATATGAAAAAAAAAAAAAAAAAAACTTAAGACAAATTGCATACGTCGTAAAATCAGGAATGATAACTGATAACGTACACGCGTTGAATGGCGATCGAATGGGCTATCGTGAATCTCTAAAAAGAAAATAAAAAAAAATGACTGATAAGAGCCAGCGAACGATGGAGCAATCGTGAGTTGTTCCTCACCTGGGAAACCCTTCTTGTATCCCGGTGGTAGGAAAGCAGCAGGTGGAGTAATTGGGGGTGCAGCATCCCAACAGGGCACAACATCCGGTTGCGTGGCGCATTGCCCATAACCGAGCAGCTCCAAACTTTTCTGCTGTTTCTCGCACCGTCGCCGCCGACGGCCACCCGGTGCGAATGTTTTGACGGCCGCGAGGAAACCGACGCCACTCATGTCTCGGGACGCGTTCGTTTTCGTCTGCTGCGTCGTCGAGGCTGAGTTGCCGGGAGGCGACGCCGCCGAGGAAGACGTGGGTACAATAATGAAGGCTTCGGATATCGCCGAAAGATCGACTAATTAAAAGCAACGATACTTCCGGTAGGACAACAAGATTGCCAAACACGTTGATAAACGATTTTATATCGTAACGAGGTAAACGCGGGAATTTAGTGGAAAAAAATAAATAAATAAATAAATAAAAATACCAATAAGACCCTATCCGATATCCCCCTTTTCTCCTTGCTTCTCTCTGTACGATGAAAAACTTAACGATTTGACGTTACGTAAACGAAGGACCGTTCAGCGATAATAAACTGCGTTATCGATCGATTATTGCTCCAGTAAATTTGGGAAAGCTCGAGTGGAGTCCCCCGTGCCGATTTTTCCCACGGGATCTCGCTCGGGATTCGAGTCCTTTTTGATTGATCACTAGTTGCGCGTGTTTTGGGGCGACGGGGGCAACGAGGGGGATGAACAGGGACGTCCGGCTGCGCACCTCGTCGAACCGAGCTTCCTACCGAAAGCTCCTCTCGCGACTGAACGAGCGGAAGGTGGTGGCTGCTTCTGCTGCTGCTGTCGTCTTCGGGACGCTTTTCCTTACGTGTTACGCCGATTGTGTGTCCACCAAGGGTTACGCGAGGCTGGATTCTGATTGGAGGAGAGTTTTGGGCGCGCGCGCATCCCTGCTTTCCTATTGGCTGGAGATTGGTGAATAGTCGGGAGGAGGGGAGGACTGCGTGGGTGTTGGATCGTTCGATGATGATGCTGTTACTGGTATCCTGGTGGTGGTGGTGGTGGTGGTGGTGGTGGTGCTGGCAAGTGGCTGTGGTGGTGGAGGTGGTGGTGGTTTCGCTATACGCTATTCGTACCCCGGGCAAGGGAAGCGATCGTTACTCGGGAAGGATCGGGGGGATGCGAGGGGTCTGGTAGAAAGGATTTTCCCATTTCCCTTTGCCTTCTCTCTCTCTCTCTCTCTCTCTCTCTCTCTCTCTCTCCCCCTCTCCCCCTCTCTTACTCCCCCCTTCACTCCCCTCCTTTTTCTAGTCTCCGCTTCCTTCTCTTGCTTCAGGCTGCTGGCTATTGTACTACCGTGAAAAATCCTTGCTCGTAGAACGAAGGGAGACGGAGGGAGATGAAGGAAGGGGTGGGAGGAGTCTGTAGGGATCCATTGGATGCAGGAAGGGACGACACGTCGAGGATGGACCAGCCTTGCAGCATCCTATAGAGCTTATCGATCAGCCGGGAAGTCGACCTTGAGATTCAACAGGAATTCACGAGACTTTGGAGGTCGGTACGTGTCGTCGAGCGAACGACGGGGACGACGGAAACGTCAAAAGTTTTTATTCTCGTATCGGATTTCCTTGGCAGAAACTAAAATTTATCTAGAAGACCGAAACTCCGTGCTGGCGTCTCGGTGGTTCGCGCATCTGTCGAATACGTATTCAATAGGAAAGTATTCTGCGTCGGATGCTGTCATTTAATACATCGATAAAAGCTCCGGAGAAGGATCGTTGAGAGATAAATAACGAGTTTACGTAAAATTAGAAAAAAAATTTTATCTCAAAATAACACGTGTAGGATCGGAGTGAAAAATAAAAAGTTTTCTTCTTCTCTGAGAAACAGAGATGAAATATCGCGATCGGTCTCGAGTAAACACAATTAAATTGACCAAGGATTTCCGGTACGCGTGTCCATTCGAGATCCGCAGCGTCGAGTGTGACGTCGAGACGTCGAGACGTCGAGACGTCGACGTCGGGACTCCATTCACAGAGACACGCATGGCCAAAGACGAAAACGAAAGAGAAACAAACTGACGTCATCCACGGGAGATTCTATAAACAATTCAGCAGTAGCGGAGTCAGAGGGAAAACAGGGAAAAATAGAAAATGGCTGAGCTACGCGACGAGCTGGAAAGCCGAGCTGCGCGCAGCAGCTCCCGATTTCCCCTGCGGAACAGCCCAAAATAACACGTAGGCGAGAAGCAACCAATTGGCTGCTGCCTGCATGTAGTCCGAGTGCCCGAGCGTCCCGACGCCCTAGCGTCCCGGCGCCCACGCCTGCACCCGTCAATGAATGAGTAATCAGGCTGAATGAATGAGAGCCTGAATCTCCGGGTTTCAGGTAGCGCAGCCCGTGACGTAGACGGAGCCTGGTGCTTCCCGACGACGCAGCTACGGAATTCGGTCCAACCTGCTACGGATGCTGCTCTTGATCTTGAATCGGCAAAATATTTTCTTCTTAAATTACGTGAGACTGCACAGACTCGAGGAGACATTTTTCTAGAGGTCTTGCGCGATTTGTGTCTGTAGGAAGAAGCTGCGGGACGACAGTGAATATTTTCTCAGGAAATACATTTACTTGATAACGGAGGTCGAAGGGGTGAGAAGTCGTGGCGAAGCATCGAAAGAGCCTCTTAATTTGCCGAAACGTCCGTTTGTCGATACTGCGAACGGGAGATGAGGGTGATCAGGATGGTCCAGGAGGGGGGAGGGGGGGGGGTGGAGGCTGAGGTGGAGATTGTGGCTATACTGAATGTAAACATTAGGCGACGAGGGGTGTCAGGTGTGTCGGAGGGTACCGGAAGGCCTTGACCTCCTTCCGGTTTCCCTTCCACCTTGGAGCTTCCTATATCCGTTCCCCCGTTCCCTGGTTCCATCGTTCCACAGTTCCAGTAGAAGCTCGCATCGATTTCGGACCATGGAACGAACCCCTCCTAAGCTCCAACCAGCCCTTATTCCGTAGAAGGGAACAATTCTTTAAACTCTTTCGCCTCTCTTTGCAACTTTCCAAATTCTCTATTTTTTTTTTCTTGGTACCTTTATAACTTTTATACCTTCATCCCTTAACCCCTTCTTTTCGCCACCCTAATTTCCCAGCAGCTTCGCATTGGGGAACCCCGGGCTGAACTTCTGGGGATCCCCCTAAACTGACTATTTACTTTTTGGATGGCGCCATGTGTTCCATTCTGCCCTATCCGGATCCTCTTCCAGTACCTTTTCGCATCCCTTTCTGTATCTTCATCCAAATGACCATTGTCTTTCTGCACCCCCTTATCTTTCTCAATGTCAAACTCCTCTTATGGCCTCCAAGGACACGTCCAGAAAATTGTGGACGCAGCAAATACGTTACCCAAAATTCGACAGAGGGAGAAACTGCCCTTACGACTCCCTTGAGGAACCGTAAGCATGGCTAAAAAATAATGAACCCTCGGACTGATAATTTTTTTTTTTTCCCTCGATAAAAAAGACCTTCAAGATATGAGATTCTCCTTTCACAGAGTTTAAACGCTTGTCGAACGCAGAGACTCGCGATACTTGAATCCTCTGACCCCCAACCCCATCCGATCCGACGGCAGTGAACTAGCCATAAGCTATACTGTATAAAATAACGTTTTCTCTAATGGATCCTGAGCAGAGTAACTGCCGGCGCACGTCGCGCTCCCGATAAACGCGTATTTCTCATACTTTCTTATCGACCAGCAGTGAAATGAGAAAAAATAAAATGAAAAAAAAAAGGGCGACGGCGGATATAAAGAGGAGAGCGAATTATAGCGTTTTTCTGAGGCGGGACGGGACGAAGGGCTGCGCGTAATAAAATTTCCGCAGTAAAGGGAGTAAACGTCTTCGGGATACAAGAAAGAAGGTTCGGGGCGACGGAGATGATTCGGCTAGGTGCTTTTCTAGGTCGAGTAGAAACGCGTGTAGGTCGAGCCTCGTAAAACCTTTAAGGTAATTTGGGTTTTCGTGAGGTTTCTTCGAGGATTGATGAGACGTCGACGTTACGTATACGAGTGACCTTGTAGAAAAAATTATATAATAAAAAAAATAGGATTTTGAAAATTTTCATTTTCGAAAAATCAAGGAAAAAAAAATACATGAATATCTCGCGAAGATAGCCCATGTGTATTTATGGGGATAAATCGAGATCATGAAGTCTAGAGTTTACGATCAATTTTTGTTTTTTAATTTTTTCCCACGGATCTCTAAGGGATCCCTGGGTCCAGCTGCAGCTGGGAGGCTGGGCAGTGCGTGCGGGAAGTAAGTGGGAAGAAAAAAAAAAAGAAAAATATAAAATATGAAAAAAATTGTACAGATTTGGTAAAATGCGTGTCGCCGACAAAAAGGGGCATCTTCAATTACCGTCGCTCGTTCCCGGACACTTAAAGCCCTTTGCTCGTCCAATCTAAACGCAAATACATCCGGGCAAATTGAATTTTCCTGTCCCGCTCTCGCGAACCAAAAAATTCGTGTCCGTCTCTTTTAGTGGCCAGGTGCTCTTCGTCTGGTACTGTCGATATTTCGCACAGCCTCCAGTACCGATTTCATCTCTCATCCACAAATGACGGCAGTTTCTCCCACCGTTGAAATATTTCTCTTCTCTTCTCTTCGCTCTATGAGCCACGCGTGACCCAATCTAGGAATGAGCATTTCTATCAGGTTTTATCGAGGCAAGAATTCACAGTGAACAAAAGGAGCAACGTTGTTTCGGTATGTATATAAATACAATATAGAATCGTGCTCCGGGATCGGTTATATTTAACCACGGTTCGTTTTCAACGTAGAATTTCTCGTCTGGGGAAACATTCAGGCGACGCGGCCAAACGTGACGTTCGTTACCAGCGAATAAAGCAAACGGTTGGGTCTGGCGAGCAGAAAATCTCAAGAAGCTTTTTCCTCGTACTCCTCGCGCCCTTCGTCATTTAATTTCTTGGTTTTCGTTTAGTCGAAAGAAAGAAAAAAAAAATAAACATCCATTTGTCTCAGATTAATGGAACTCGTTATTTTTTTTTTCAGACTTTTCGAACATAGAAATAGAATAGTACATAGAAATTAGTAGGACACAACGATTGAATTGAAAGAAATTTTTGTTACGGCGACATATTAGTTTTTGAATTGTCATTTCATACATTTTGATGTAATTTATTTCACGGTACGGAAGGTCTGTCAATGGGAAACGCAGGCTTTGTTCGTGAAAGCTCGAGCTTTCGTGTATGGAAAAAAAAAATTAAAAAAAAGTCATAAGTGGTCCTAGTATTGTTGGTATAGTTAGTCTAAATGAAGTTTACAAACTGTTACCAGTGACGTCAGATCGTAGGGGTAAATTACTAAGCGAGCAAAAAGCTCCATATGGGAAAAACCGAGCTCAGCACATACAGACCCCAGTGCAAGCTCAGTGCTTACCGTACTGGCTTTGGGGTACGAAGATAAAACAAGCGTCAAAGGGTAGGGGGAAAAAGCTCATGAAAAAGATCGCTCGTTGCTTATACGCCCGTGTCGCGCAATGAAAGTGGACTTGTGAAGCTTTTCAAGCTTTTGAGTAAGAAGGAGAAGGCTGACGAGTGTAGCATATGGCATCCGAAGGCACATTTTAACGTCATTCGGGAAAAGCTCGATGACCCGAGCGCTTAACCTCTCATTGTCAATGACAGAGAGGGTAAAAGCTGTATCGGTAAAAAATTCAAAAAGAAAGCACAGATAAAAATGCAAATTCAAAAATATAATAAAAAATTTACAAAGTATCGAGATGAAGCTTCTAAATAAATATACTACGCCAATTTCAGCTCGTAAGCTTTCGCTTAACGAAGATTTATCAGTGCTTAAAAAAGCAGCGGTCCTGTGGCGAAAAAGCTCGAGGAGTTTCGTCGCAGAGAAAAAAGAAAAGAAAGTATTCCAAAAAAAGAAAAAGAAAGCATTTGTCTTGCTGGGTAGTGAAAGTCACGATGAATGTCACTACGAAGAATGTAAAAGAGGCAAAGCTGTCGCAACTGTGAATGAAGATTTTCTCGAGGAGCTTTTTCCAGCTTTCACAAGATTCTATTCCTTTATCTTTTTTGTTATCTCGAGTCCTCCCTATCTGGGAATAAGCAAATCGTTCCTTTCGTATCGACGGATACGCGAGAGCACAAAATTGGCAATTTGGAAATGTAATTTTTGAGCAGAGCGAAAGTTTAAATTTTGAAAAAAATATCATATCAAAAAAATCGAGAATCGAATTTCCCAAAATAAAATCCATGTCCCTTAATCGTCAGAGCTATACGTATCTCTCGGCAGTGTGATTTAAGTTTTAATTACAGGGCGAACAATTAAGTGCCGACGAGGGTAATTAACCGTCGAGGATCGTCTGTTGCCTTTCGGATTGTTCGTTTCGACCCTCCGCCACACCGACAGAAAATTAATTGCTGTTGAGTAGAGGCTGTGTTTAAAAAAGGCCACCCCGTTAACTAGCAACCAACCAAGGGATGAAATGGGCTGAGGGGTGGCAGCTGGTTGATCCCTGTTGCGCCTCCATTCACTCGGGTTTGTTCTGGATAGCCGTACCTATCAGTTTTATAGGTTTTTATGTGTTTTTTATCAATTTCCAGCCGCCCCTATTAAAAATCGAAAGTCATTATTCAAAAACTAATTACTCCCAGCTAATGAATCTGTCGATAAAATGTCTCTTGTCGACGAAGAAGTCGAAGAAAAATTATTTACGGGTTATAAGGGTGCCTACACACCGATAGATCATTTAACGAGTCCGAAGACGTTCGGGCTGAGATTTGTCAGTTTTCGAATTCGCGAATCTCCGCTATGAAAAAAATGGCAAAATTCTGAGGCGGAATTATTTTTTTGTCGAATGGCGGCGGTTTCTGTTTGGGGGGTAAAAAGAGAGACCTTGATAAAATTTTCGTGGGAAAAATTCGCCCCGTATTCTGGACACGACGGAAGGAATGATAAGGAAAAGATGGGGCGAGAAAGAGCTGAGTTGGAAAGTGAAAAAGGAGATCCTGAAGACTTGGTTATCCTTCGGATGAAAATCTCTGGAGTGCAGCGTGTAGCTGCAGGAGGCTGGATGACAGGAGGAGATAATGTTGACTGGTCCATTGTAGAAAATAAGAGTGTCCGTGCAGAGATATTTCCGACCGTGATCCTCCTTTCATCCCTTAAGACCCGAGGTCAGCGGATAACGTTATCAGTCGACGATGGACCAAGTCTGCAGAGTGATGACCTTGGCAGATCTTTTTTTTTTCAAGGTCTTATCAGGTTAGACGAACACGAGGAAAACGAATATGAGAACCGGAAGTAGAATAACGATTGTCTCACGAGAAGGTCTTCATCTTTCCCTAAACCGGAAGTCAGAAGTAGCTTTTATCCTGTCGCCGAATACGTCACCATTGAGAAATCTGAGATTGGTCAGAAGAATGAATGTCCATTCAGGCTCTGGACCAAAGAAGCTGCGTCGAGGGATGGTTAGGGAGATGAAAACGTAAGTGGGTCTTTTCTATGTATTTTCTTGACAAAAAGCTATGTGGATTCGCCTTTACTTCCGAGGCATCATGACTATCAGTTCCGGAAGGAACCACCAGCTAAAGGCACCCTTGAATATATGCTCACCCTTGAAGCCTCCAGGTAGAACTTCCGGTGGCAATAATAACAATATCGTGAGATAATCAATAAATCTGATGGGTATCCCGGTACCTGATGCGAATTTCACAGGATTCCGTAGGTGCCAGTGGCGAAATATAAATTGGCAGATGATACAGGTATTTATTTAGGCTTAACGCGAATACAGGGCCGGATCGCTGAAACAGTAGCTGCCGTTGATGCTTGCAATTTCGATAAGTTAAAGTGTCTCCTTGGCAGAGGAGACAATGCCGAAGGACCTTGACATTAATTCAACTGCAATTCCTCGAAGGGAGAATCCGGAGGCGGATGGAAGTTCCTTGTAATTTAGCTTGATTGTTCGGAATGATTGCAGCGTTGCAGGATGTCCCATCTAATCCGACAGATTTGTCCTGAGGAAGACACCGGAAATTCGTGGATACTTGGGCTAAGTAGGCGAGCGTGATTCCTGAGGAGAATTCGCAATCACGACTGACGTGACTGGAGACTTTCGGTCCTACGTTTTCATCCACTTCGCGACTCAAGGCGAATATTCAATGTCCCAGGGATGCACGTGCTTTTCGCAACTATGGAAACTGAGGCTGTTACGAACTCCAGAGGTCGCTTTAAAACCGACTCATCGCCCAGGGAATACACAAAGGGATGCAGATGAAGGATCCTCGACGACCTCGTCCTGCCGCCTCCGTAGTGTTTGCCCAGGCTTTTTGCCATGGGCAAATTTTACATTTATATTCATCCCGCGAAGTGACCGGAGCGTCGTTCTTTATTAGATCCATATTCGCGAAATTGTCATCTGCTGCGAAGGTCGAGGTTGCTGAAGAAGAATGAGGATCCAGCGGAAGAGTGAAAGAGGGGAGAGAGAGAGAGAGAGAGAGAGAGAAGAAAGTAGAAAGGATTTGACAGATTTTATTTGGAGGCTCCTTTATCACCTTATTCGATTCGAGGGAGTGACTCCTCCTGTTTGACTATTTTTGAAATTTGAAATTACACGGAAACTCGAAAAGCTTCGACGGGATATTTGGCCGTTGCAAATGGCAAAAGTTACTTTAATTTTGCACACCCTCGTCAAGGTCGTCCTGGACGATTCCCAGGGGTAGAATTTTGAAGATCTTGCAAGTAGGGTTGCTCAACGAGGAGTATCAGAGTGTTTCGTCGTGATCGAAAAAAAAGAAACAAAAATAGGGGAATCCCCTATGGCAATAATACATATAAAATGTATATATATACAGATTGTACAAAGTAAAACATTTCTACGCCCGGGAAATTCAATTTGTAGAATATACAGGTAGCACTGGCAGATTGTTAGACTCCTGGTCGTCCTTCCTACGCTAAATAGTTATGGAATGTTTTGCGGAGATTTGAGGCATCCTGAAGAGAAAAAAAAAACAGGAAAAGGAAAATCGAATAAAGAAAAAAAAGGAGCGAGTCAAATGGTGGCTCAAGGTGAGACCAGCCAGCTAGTCGAACGGCGTAGCAAAAGTGAATTCGCAAACGGACGAGTCCCTCTTTGCGAATTAAGGATTTATTAAAGGAAAAGCTTGGCTGTTCGGAAAAAGCTTGGCGAAAAAGTATACGAAGAAGACGTCGAAATGGCGGCTACGTTCGTAAACGTAGCAAAGCCACGAAGAGTTCAATTCATTTTACAAACTTCAAGAATATTCTTATCTTTCTTTTTTTTTTTTTTTTATAACACACACACACTCTCTCTCTCTCTCTCTCTCTCTCTCTCTCTCTCACTATTCCTTCGCCTTTCTTCGTGTAAAGGTATCCCCTCCCTCCCGCCCAGTCACCCCCCCCCCCCCCCGCCACTTCGATCCTACCACTCAATCAGATGCACAAGAAAGTCCCTATATATTTGCCTAATTAGTTACCCCACTTTTGCGCTACTTGATTTCAGGAAATTCGCGTTCTTTAAAAGCCTCATTTACACAGGGATACCAATACGACCCGTCGACGCAGCGAGCCAACCGAAGAGAGAAAAACACACGAAAAAGGCATAACGCGGGATCGATCGCGTCCGTTGAACGAACACACGCGTTCCACGTCCCAATCATTATTAGATCAGATTTCCGGATGGACTGGATAAAGTCAATCAATCAGACTGTAAATTTTCCACAGTCAATCAGCGCGATTCAATAATAAGGAAATCAAAAAAAAAAGAGAAAAAATTATTCGTACGCGGGTAAGAGGATTATGTATTGAGGGGTTGGTATTGGCTGAAGCGATAACTGGGGTAAAGGCAGTGTAAAAATTTTTGAAAAAAAAAAAGTTAAAAATTTATAGACGTCTTGCGACTTCTGTAGAATTAATAGGGCAGTGATCGAAAGTCTCACGTTCTATTTTTTTTTTTCACTAATTTTTCATCTAATACGATTTTTTTCCTTATTGTGGAAAAATAAAATTTTTATGAGCTATACGAAATAAGTGGGGACGATTTATGAGCCTTTTAAGATCTTCGCAGACTCGTGGCTTTTATCAAGAACTAGTAGGATTTTCTGTTAAGGGATAACGGGTGATACTGGAAGTTATGATGGATCGGAAAACGGAGAAGATGCTTGATGGTCCAGGCCTGTGAAAACTTAATGGTCTTCCAGCTGTGAAATTGGATCTTAAAGTGTCAACGTGTAATACACGTGCAAAGCTATTCTGATTAGACGTATCAATGAAATTTCGTACTTGTCATTATTTTATTGCTCTGGTCCAGCAAGCTTTGATAAGACCTAAGTAGGTTAAGGTTAGGTTCAAACTTCTCTATTTGGATTCTCTAATTTCTCGTCCTGCTCTATATTTCATTCTTATCAGCTGCTACATTCTCTAGTATCTCCAGCTTCCATTTTCTCTCGGCTTCTTCCTTAGCGTAATCCTATTGACTCTTTTTATCTCGCTGCCTTTTTCTTGGAAACTCTTCTTGCATCTTTAACCAGAACATCTGCCGAGAATTCAATATTAGCTCTGGGTTGGATTTTGGCGAATTTTATTCTTAATTTAATACTTACCGTCAAATAGCGTACAGTAAGTACAGTACGAATTTGAATTTTCAAAAGTAAAATAAAATACGAAAGATATTTCGAAGATAAAAGAAAACTGATTCTCGTCCCCAATTAATTTGTACGCGATAAGCACGTCAGGGATTACTTTCTCGAATTTTAGTTACAAAAGCTTCAGAACACTTAGTAAAATCAGCAAAGAGCTTTCCTGTCGATATAAAACTTTTATCAAATTCCCTAGCTCACGTCTTCGAAAATGATAAACTTAAAAAATAAAAATTCCGAACACCAGCTCCATAAGCTCCGTAATTTTTTCAGCACGTCTCGTCCCCGAAAAATTAGTTGTGAAAAAAAGTTTGACAGCCCAATAATCCCCGATAACAAATATTATAAAGAAAAAGCGTCAAAGTCTATACACGTTCGCCGATCCCAAATCCGAAGGATAAGAATGAGTTAGAAAATCCCACGAAATTACTCAGGATTTAATCGAACGTCGTTCAATTAAAGCAATAACAGATTGAGCGATTGAGAAAACCCATCTCGAAACGAGTCCCAGCATCCCTGCGGACTAAAATTCATTGCCCGGCTAAATTTCTGCAGTCAAAATGAAGGAGCCCGTTTAAAAAAATCTCACGGATTAAGCTCGAATTCTCGAAGCTTTAAAAGTCGCGCCGAGTCGTTCGAGCTTGCGTTACGATGCACACTGAGTTATCGTGTATTCGCTTCGGTGAGCTTTTTCCCTGACTTTTTCGTTATAGACATTAAGCGTCTTCGCGAATCGCGCAAACAGAGGGTCGAGTTGATTTGCCAAGAAAAAGAGTGAAGGCAATTAAAGATAAGAGAGAATCAAGAAACTTCTTATTGTCCAAACGCGACCCAATGACCTTTGCTCCATTTAGCATGACCCCTCGAATCAGAAATCTCTGATCAGGACTGCAGCATCAAACTGCTGGACCAGGTCTGAGAATCTTGATAGACTCTGTCTATTGTGGACGAGCAGTGTAGATGAGCGAGAAGACAAAAGACAGGAGAGCTTTCGGGTTTTCGTCGAAGATCAGGGGGATGCTTGAACGTTATGAGAAAATGAAAAAAGCTGTATCCTCACGCGTGCCACAAGAAGCACAAAAAATTTTTTATTAAAAGCTCGCTCCTGCGTGGACGATCATTGGGCCAGAGAGTTCTTGTTCCGCGGTTGGTAGCAGTGCTTGGGAATAATAAAAGAGAACGAAAAGAGGCCAGATGGGTTGAGGTCGTGCAGCTGGCAAATTAAAGCTCGTCCGAACTACGAGCTTTTAATTAGGATTAAGCGGCGACGTCTGTCGAGGTCGACTGGCCTATTCTTTTCTCTCTTCCTTCCTCTATCTTTTTAAATCTTCCCTTTTATTATATTCCGTACATTTTTTTTTTCTATCGCCCACGTCCTCTTCGCTGTGGCGACACCATCTGCAGGTGCGACGACGCCTTCGGTGAATCAGGTACCGGAATTTCGGGCAGCTTCGAAACGCAACTGAGACTGACAGCCACTTTTGAAAAATCGTCCCGGAAAAAGCTCCCTGTCGCTCCATTATGGGTCTTCCTACCCTCGTCACGATATTGCCCAGTGCTTTTCATACGTCGAGGTCACCCCTTTCTCCTTGTCTAATTTGAGCTTTTCATGTTGGGGGTTACGTCTCCACGTACTGGGTATCCACTGGTATTTCAGCCTGCCCCCTCACCTTTCCTATTATCAGGCAGAGCTTAATCAATATCAATTAGAGTTCCTGTCAAAATTTTACCCAGGAGTCCCCGCCGCTCAAAAGTTTCTATATAAAAAAAAAGTTTTTTTTTTTTAGACAGATTTTTTCGAAATATTTTATATATGTATCTTTGCTTGCCTGAAACAGGCGACTGGTCAATTCATTGGGTGGTAAATCAATAGCGAATTTCACGTCGTATCCGTAACGTTTACTAGGAACGTTACGCGTAGCTATAGTATTGCAGGTACAGGAGGAGAAGAGAGAGAAGAGAGAGAAATGCCTGAGAAGGAGAGAGACGAGAGAAAGTCTAGCTCTTGTTACATACTTGTACCAATAGACCGTTCGCTCATTTGTTCCTGTCATCCTGGCTAATCTAGCGGTACTATCGCGTTACAACTTTATGGATTTATGGTACATAGAAAACTCTCTCTTTCTCTCTCTCCTCTCTCATTGTCAGTCTGGCCTAGCTGAGACGTGTATTGGTTACTTTGCATCTCTTTGATCAATCCTCAGCCTCCGGAATCTGGACCACTTTTAACCGTCCGGTCAATAACCAAACTTTCACCATTCGTTCAATAACCGGGTACCCGGGTACCCACCTACTGCGCG
>JARQSW010000816.1:701882-728446 GCA_030142375.1 Calameuta pallipes | reverse complement strand
TCAGGGGAAGTTAACAAATTTTACATTCCAAACTGAAATGGATACCCGGGTACCTGGTTATTGACCGGACGGTTAATATAGCGCATTATTATCTGTATTATTGAGCCATATTGGTAGTCGTGGGTGAAGTATGAAAATCGAAAATTATTTATTCATTTAATAATTTTTTATTCGGTTGGCATTCCTTCCGATGAAATTGAATCGATAGGACGTTTCTTGCTGCCGTCGGGCATTCCTCGTGGAATTTCTTTGAAGTGAAAGAGAAGCGAAGAATGGAAGAAAGAGAAAAGAAATATTAAAGGATTACAGGCAAAGGACAGGTAACGAAGGTACAGGGCGAGAGGGGGGAGGGAGGCTGACCCGTAAAAGCGCGAGAAACCGGAAGAATTTATCTTAATGGAATTCTGAAAATGAAGTGGAATCTCGAAGAACTCGAGAAAAATAAAACGAAAAGCTCGACTGCCCGGGAGTGTTTTATAAATTTTAAACGGGACGCGTCCTACTTCTAACCAAGTTCTTCCATATTAATTGCTTTTCTTTTTTTTTTATTTCCTTGACTGATTCCCAAGAGTCTCTTGGCGATTTGAGTTTAGCGAAAGATAAATAATACGAAAAATCAGAACAAGTGGTTCGGGTTAAACGGCTCGTTTCCCCATGAAAGGGATGGACCATCGGGATGTTATCATTGAATTTTTAAGAGGCTGTTTTTCGACCATCTCTTCGGTCCACGAGGGATGCTTATCAGTGAACTCGAAAAATTAATCACTGCCGCACGAGTAATTAAAAATTGAATAAAAAATTTGTCTTTTTCCTGGAAAATTATATGTTTTTTGAAAAGCTTTTGAACTTCGCGTAAAATTTCAGCCGAATTAGGGTAATGTCCGAACTGTTGAAAATTACAAATTTTTTCTCCGCATTTCCATGGGGACACGCGGAAGAGGATGTCACCTGAGTAAACTCGTTCAAAGTATCCACGAAGTGGTGAAATTCAAATTTGAAAACTTTTCCATTTCCCTAGTTCCGCGTTACTCGGTACTTCGGTGCAGCCAGAAGTGCAAAGACTAACTTGTAACGCACTGAGATGATTATAGCTGTCCTCGATTTCTCTCGCTCTGCTGGCTCGCGCAAATATTTTATCTGACTTTTCTTTTCTTTTTGTATTATTTCAAGAATTCGAGCCATTGCCAAAAATCTGACAAGATTTAGTATCAGGGACGATGCCCTCTCAATTTCGCAAATTAAGATAGCCAGCCATCGACACGAAGTATTCAGATCAATTTAAAAGACCTTTCTGTCGAGCGATTCAAAATGGCGCTTTGAATTAATTACAAAATTTCTCGGAGATATTCAAAATTTCTACGAACTTTCAAAGGATTTACATAATTTCAGGGACAGATAAGTCAAGGCTGTGAAATCGGCTTACAAAACGGTGAGATCAGCAGTTTCCTACGTTTTGTTGAAAATTTACGCGCGAATATAAAATTTCACAAAACAAGTACAGTATCCATTTAAATATAAGGCAGGAATCACGAGAGGCGTCGCGACGCTCAGCTGTGCGTCCTCGTTCCCAAAAAGTACGTGAGGCTGCAAACTACCCTTGGTCCAGATTCCGTTCGCAACGTCGAAAACCATCACGACGACGTCGAGCGTCGGGACGCGGGTCCGTCGATAAATTCCTATAATAATTGGCTCCCTGGTACGGCGATGGCGAATATGCGCGTCGACTTTTGTCTCGTGCAGAGATGAATTTTATGGACCGCAAGGCGGATGATAGTCGGTCGATACTGATCTCGGCAAACGTCGTTAAACGTCCAAAGATAAAATAAACTGCAATATTCATCAATCGAAGTGAATTTAATCATTGGCAAATGTTCATCAGAAAATTCTAATCAGCTTTTGTATTTGTCTTTACCTACCAGCTGATCTACCCCCCTCCGCCCCCCTTTCATCTCCGAAATTTATCATCCCTCTTATTTATCTTGCTCTCACGTAGAAGATACGTTAAACCCTGTTTGGCAACGAGGAACGACGGTCGTTAAAAAAAAAAAGAGAAAAAAAAATTATGGATAAAAAAGATTATCCCAAAAGTGTCCTCAGGAACTAAATGGACCGAATGCTGGATGCTGCATATACAGCCAGGAACGTTTAATCCTGTAATCCCAGGATCTACTCCTATCCTCGCGCCCGGAATACGACCCTGACATTCGTGTCGATATAACCGCTGACGTATTTTAAGCTCCGTTCACACAGGCGATTGCACGTAAAATAAGAAAATCCAGATGAAAAATCATAAAAAAATTAGATAAACGTGATCTTCGTCTCAAAAACGAACCACGATCCGCTAACAGGTCCATAATCTCAGCATCCGAGGGAAGCTACCGTAAACGTTGCATAATCGAATGTTTCCCCAGGAGGTGGGAGGTGAACGCAGAGAAGCTGGAAGCTGAGGAGGTGGAGATTTACTGGTAGCTGCTGCCGGATTATGCAATCGAGTAACGTGGGCGTAAAGGACCCCTGCAACTCGCCCGGGAAATTCTAGGGGTTGCTCTGCCCTGGCCGCTTACTTCTCTGCATCCCTCAATGCCGAACTGCCCTTCTCTTCTCTCATAACGAAACGAGCGAGCAGCTATTGATTAACTCTAGTCGATTATTTAAGTCTACCTGCGCTCGGCTACAGGAAGGACATTGGGTAGCTGCCAGGATCAAATACGTAACACTGGATAAAGGATATTAGGCAAGTTAAAAAAAAAGGATTAAAAAAATAATTCGAATTCCAATTAAATATTCTTATATCGACAATGTCCTTATTTTTTTAAACGTATACCCCGTGTCTAGGCAATTTTTAATTTTAAGCCTCAGAGCTGCGCTTTGAATAGAAGAATCATTGATTAAATAATTTAATTAATTAATCGAGGCTACTTCGTATCTATAATGTCTAAGGGTATAATAATAATAAGCAAAGGGGTGATTTTAGGGAGATGATACAAAATTCACAGAATCCAATTTTGGTCCACGTTAGGTCCAGGACGCGGCCAACCAGCCAGTCTCACAGCTTCTCTATGGGTTTATAATGGTGGGCTGGGAGGAATCGTGGGATCTTACGGAAAGGGTTGAATGAGATCAGGAAGGGATGAATGGATTGAGGTCACAGATACACGACTGTCCATCGCGCTAACTCATATTCGAATCGAGTAAAGCCAGAACGCAGAGGCGTCTGCAGCTAGAGATTTATCTCCTTATTTTCTAGCCTTGGTCCATTCTCAGGATCTCACCCTATCCTCTCCAGCCACCCTCGTGCGACCTCCTACGCAGCTTTCCCATCTTCCTCGGTTTATTATCACAGCCCAACTCTTCATCTCGAGTCCTGACTTTTTTTCCTTCCACAAAAGCAGGGCGAGTCTCGCTTACGGCCCAGGGCGATTTTCACTGCAGCGACAACGGGCGACCTCGGCGATTCACTGGAGAAAAATCGGGCCAGGTCGCGCATCAAACAGGAAAGGGGTTGTTTGCTATTATAAATATACACGGGTGTGTATATATATATATATTAGATGCAAACGCCCAGAGCGCGTTGCGCGATAATTTATATTATACCGTGAAAATATATTCAATATGGCGAACCGCAGATTCATCTCCCACGTTATAATTATCTTTGCAGACGAAAACCGTGCGGAGTACATAATGAATATTTTCTTTTGTCTATTTGCATACTACACAGGGTGATCCATTCCCAGCATCACGCTGGTCCAGCGACCCGCGACGTCGCGCCGATTTAAAAAATCGCTGCAGGAAGTCCGCGATAACTCATTGCTTTGGTGAGAATATAAATAGTCGTTCGCCCACGTAAAAAAATAGTCCCGTAATATCCGAGAGGATTTTTCAAATGCCGCGAATCTTCGTGCGCTTTGGATGCTGCAAGATTTCCCGAGTCAACGAAACTTTGGATATGCAATATAGAGGGGAAGGATAAAATCTGAGATTAATTAGGTGGAGATGAAATTTTTTTTTTTTTTCAAAATCATAACCAATATCTAAATTTCCTCTATACGTTCGATCGCGATTCGAATGATTAGAACGACCAGTAGTTACCTAATTGAAAACTGTTCGTTATCTGCGATAACTTTAACGCGATCGACGCGCCTGCGGATTTTTCGTGAATTACGTGAAAAAGTTCTCTTCTCGCTACCGGTGCTGCCCGAGTCTGGCATTTTGTCAGGAAACGGGAGATTTTCGGTGTCCCCGAACATCCGATTAGTCAGGACGGCAATTAACGAAGAATAACGAGCTTTACGTAACCAAGTAAAAGTCGCTTAGCGTGCACGATATATCTAGAAGAGACAAGAGCGATATTAAAAAAAAATAAATAAAAATAAAAAAAAAATCTAATTAAATTATCACACCGAGGGATGTTGCATGTCTTGGAAAAAAAAAACTTATTTCCCCAGACCCTTCGCTAAATTACCGTCACAGTCTCTTGACTTGCGAAGAATTTCGATTTTCATTTTCCCGGTCCGTTAAACATTTCATCCCTTATCTTAATCTCTTTTTTTTGCTCACCCTCTACTGATAATAACGAGATGACGAGGATCAATAATGAAGAACGGTACGTTCTGTAACGGAGTGATTATTTTTCCAATAGATTGTTGAATATTTTCCTAAATACCTTACAGGGTGATTTAAAATATCGTTATCATCACTCCCCTCCCCAACCAAAATTACCAAAACCCCATATATTACATCGTTAAGATATAAAGATTTAATTTCTAGGTAAAAATTTCGAAAAGTCCCCTTTTACAGTTGAGCAAAAGAAAAATTCCTAAATAACGTTCGAAATTCTCGTTAAACGTTTCGAAGTCCTAAAACCATAAAAGCTGCAGGCATTTCGTACAGTCAAAGTAGGGCTGGTGAGCATTTGTTGAATTATACGGTAGAAACCGACGGTAGGTACGACAGGTTCCTGCTTATCCAGTCCAATAGTATAGTCAGAGATTGTACCGGGAATTCAGGGTAGTTTCACCCTCTGTGTATTTAATCTTTCTTATCGAGCAGTCGTACGGTTAAAAAAAGCCAGTAGATAAAATACCGACAGAGTCTAAGGTCACCCGTTAGAATTTTCGAACGCGCCTGGCAGCACCTGACTGTTCGCGCCGGCAACGCAGCCTCCGCACTGCCAGGCTGCTTCTATCGATCGCGGTTGAGGATAGGAGTAGTTCGGAAACGCTCCGCGGAACGGCGTGGCGGCGCTAGGATTCGACGTCGCGTGTAGAAAAAAATAGAGAGAGACGCCTGACGTCGAATCGATCTCTTGGACAATGCGAGAGACTGCGTTATAGTTAAAGCGTGTAAAATTGAAAGAAAAACAGAGGCTTCGCGTAAAATTTCAACTGACGGAAGTAACGCGCGGAATTTTATCGTGATAAGAGACGATCGTTTGACCCCGGACGATTTGCTTTCCGCGAAATTGTCAGATACGCGAAACAGTATCAGCTTCAATTTCACGTGTAATTGTGCTAATTTGAAGAAAAAAAAATTTCCGGTCACTTGACTTAAATTAACGAAGGTTAAACGTACAATTAAGCCTGGAATCGCCCGACGTGAACTGCTGTTATATGGCGAATGAATTTGCCTGGACTTGACGTAAATAATGGGAGAAAATCGTTGAATATTGGAAATTTTGCACAATTGATATACAATTATAAAGTAAAATAATGCATCTGATCGATTTTGAACTCACGTATTGTATTTTCATTTAAGTGGACGTTTTAAACTCGTGTATCGTTTTGACTTTCCCCTTTATCGTTTACGTACCTGAAACACAAAAGGGATACAATGAGAAAATGAGGTATTTCAGGTAAACTCGATAAGACTTTAAATCCCTTAAATCTCACGAGCCAAACTGTACTCGAATAAAATTCTAAGCATGGATTTTATGTTTGTTTTGTTGGCAAAACTTGGAAAAGGGCTTATCGTTCTACACGGTTACAGCCCTGTTCAAGTTATGCTAGCCGAGAATAATAAAGGGTTTGGCTATCCTCCAAAAAAGATTTTCTCGGGGTCAGGTTACCCCCCCTGCCTGAACCCTAATTTCACGTCGAGTAAACTAACAGTCGTCAGTCTAATTTTGTGTGTCTTATCACCCCCTGTTATCAGTCCTGCGTGTGGAGAGGATAAAAAATATAAGGGTTGTACTGTATTAAAAAAAGCAACGACAGTAAGCAACCCTTAGATGTGGGAGGTCGATTAAAATTCCTATGATATTTGCACAGGGTGTTACGATGTTGATATACAAATGTTTACATCCCTTATCACTCGACCCAGTCATGGCGACAGGGGATTTCCGAATTCTAGGAATCGACGCGATAACACGAATCCCAAAGGCAAATCGATCGATCGAAGATCGTATTTAAAAATTAGGAACACCCTAGGGTAGAGGGTGGTGGACTACCCTTAAGTTTATACGTGATACGGCAATACGGGCAATCGACCGAGAAACGTAGTAAAGCTCTGCTTGCAGGGGATGATTAGTTTGCGATTAAGGGTTGCAAAAGGGTGAACAGGAGGAAGGGAGGAACCGCAGAAGTGGACAGCAGGGGGAGCAGGAAGGGTGAGTTGCGTAAAATTAAGAAAGTAACTACCCCTCCTGTGTAACGGGTGTCAAAAGTTGAACATAGACAGGGTGACAGAATAGAAGGGGAGGAAGAGACTCTGCTGGAGTACTTAGAGCTGATCAATTTTTAATTGAAGATTAGATTTTATCGGATAGACTTATCTAATGAGAATTGATCATTAGTCACTTAACGTTGATTAGACGTTTTTTAATTATTTTACTAGGGGTGGAAAGAGGGTTGATCGTAGACGAATAAAAAAACCGTCCTAGAAATAATCTTATGTTATAAATCAGTATGAACTCCTGTGAAACGCACGAAATCATCTAACTGCATAGCCCGACAGAATTTTGAGAATCGTACAATCCGAAAATTTTCAAAATTACCTAAAACCACAAAATCATCCTCTTGACGTTGCGATAAGACCCTAACGTTATTATAAGGTTGTGCCTTGAATTTTACTACCGTCGAGGTAAATGAAAATTAGCGTGTTTCAGGCCACGAAGGGTGGCCGAGTGGGTGGGAGTTGGATGAAATTCGATAATAACCCGATAAGGATCATTTTCAAGATCCCCACCCAAAAAAGTGAACAATTTTGAACAGATGTTGACCGATAAAAAAATCATATCTTATTCCTCAAGGCTATTTCCAACGTAACCCAGCGACACGGAGCCAATATTCCAAAGTAAAGGCATGTATCAATCAGCAGCCCAAGAATTCAAAATGAGAATAAATCATCGGCGACATCAATCATCCCCCTGTGGAATATCCAGGGGGGGAGGGGTAGGATTGTCCAGCCTTATTGCGTAAACGAGAGGCACCAGAGGGTGTCTATGAAAACTGACAAGAAGACCATAGAAGGAGCGTCGCGACGCGACTCGACGCAGACGCCCAATGCGTGTCGCGTATGTGACGAGCATATCAACGTCGAGAGCCAATCGGCATTTTAAAAATTCAACCTGATTCAGAACGAGATTCATTTGCGATACAGAAATTATATACGGTCGTAAATCAAAGGACCATTCGGATCCGAAGGATTTTCCAAGATTTTCATCCCCCAGATTCGTCAGTAGCCACCGCCCCCTTTTCGCCGTATCATCCACGAGGTTACCAAAATGATGAAATTTGAGCGTGTAAATGCAAAAAAAAATCCCCCAGCATCCCGTCCGTCATTCCTGACGAATCACAAAAATAACAAAAAAAAAAAAGAAAAAAAAGTGCGAGAGAGGCGGCCATTTTAATTCGACGTCGCTCGTCTCTTCCGCTTTCCGTACTCAAAGTCACTCGTACCAACCGTCCGGCCGAGACATCTGGTTAATTAGCGTTTCACGTTAATTTACTCGCTCGCCATGTTAAATGCACTGAGCGTCAAAACGGAAGTCACGAGACTCTTTGCTCCCTTCGTTTCCGCTTTGCCGAAGCCCCGTGTGCGTCTCGTTAACGAAGAACTAAGAAAGTAAGAGAAAGATAACGAAATAAAGGTTAAGACAACGTAAAGCCGTAACAAGATTGTCACAGCCACGAGTACACAAGACCCGAATGAAATTTCAGGCCTGCCAAAAGAGCAAAGGCTAAACCATCAAAGGGGAAAGATTACGATAGTGACTGTAATAAAAAAAAAAGGTACAATAAATATCCTTAATTAAATAAATTGCAAGGTTGCCGTGCAAATGGATACAGATAACGTGCTCAAAATTCGTGCATAAATCCCTCCCCCCGATAGACGGGGGTGCGTCTACTAATCAAAATTCTAAGTGACCTAACCTTAACCTAATCTATGTACCTCGACCAAGTGACACGTGCAACTACCCGAGCATCATCCCCCTGGAATGGAAATAAATTGGCAAAAGGGTTAAAGAGACTAGTAAAACCGTTTAACCAGTTTGATAAGAATGATAATAATAAAAAGGCGAATTTACGTGAACTCGACTAGCTCGATCGAATAGCGAAGAATTAAAACCAACATAACCAACCTTGAAAGAGTTGCGTCAGGCTGGTACCTTTGAAACACGTGCAGCCCATAATATATCCCATCATCGGATCGGCACTGGCACAGGTCAAGAGGTCGTGCTCGACGAGGTCGATCAATCGAATCGCAGATGATAAGGGAAAGGCACGATTTAACCACAGGGAAATAAATTCTCAGCCGATGGCTCATCGCGCACTGTGACTCCTTTCACGATCGTTCGTTCGTTCGCTATCACGAACGGTATTGCACGGACACCCGGTATGGTGACGTGACTAACGGTCTCTGTTACCCATAACAGTTCCGATATGACAAACATATCGAATTCGATCACGATCAATCGTTCTGGGTGGGAGTCGGCCATTGGAAGGGGAATCATTGAAATTCTTCATTCTAAGAGTCGATGAAATTGAAAATCAAAATTGGTTACAATTATATTTAATACCGATGATTGAAACTGGATTTTTTTTTCGTAGGGGATTCCCCCCCCCCCCCCGTGGATAAATTGGAGATCGTTCGAAAGGTCACCTAGGGTCATACGGTTAATGCGTTACCACTCCTTTCTTTGGTATTGTCATTAGAGGAGCGCTAAATGATCGTGTGTAATTTTGTTAAGATAAGAGGGGTCAGGGGTCACGAAGCGTTCGATGGTCCAATAATCATTTGCCTTGGGGATGTTTATCGGTAAAAGGGTGTTAACAATCGCTGGGTGGCGGACAGTTTGATTGGCTCGGGTGGGTGGTCGAAGCTCGTGGAATTAAAGGGGATGTTAAAGCTTCGGATTAGTTCGAAGAAATTCCGTAGGGGTTGGTGGAGCTTCTGGAATTTGGTCTGGAAGAGGATATTACATTGGGCAGCGGACGAGGAGTCCTACGTGGGTCGAATGCGTGACGTCATCTCTAGGGACTGTTGCGATAAAATGACTGACAGGGTCGTTGAACCCTTTCTGGGGTCAAAAAAAAGGTCAGGTAGATAATTTGGAATTTATCTGAAGACAACCCGGAAGAGTCCTTTATTGCGATGGTACGCCTGGCTGATCTTGCAGGGATGAGTTTCCGGTACGGGAAGACCAAGATTGTAAAGGGATGCTAGAATTTTAATAATCCGGGAAGTGACGTCAGGAATTCATCGAAGACTTTAGACAGACCGGAAGACGGATGGTCGAAGGTGGCAGAGCGTGAAATTCCAGGAGGATAAATCGATAAGGAAAGGGTTCATGGGATTCGATATCAATCGGCGATCGTGGGGACGACCGAAGGTGCGGGTCAAAGTAATGAAAATCTATTTGGAATTGTCAGTCGGGCATTTCCGGTTTTTTTTTGTTGGATTAATTAAACTTTTCGAATCTGCCGGGAATCAGTTTGACTTCATCATCCGCTCGAGTTTTCCTCACGGAGAGAATCAATCGATCGATTGTTGACTGAGTAGAAATATTAGTGAATGGCTGCCTGTATCGATAGGTAATTGTTATTGGATCTACAAAAAAAAAAATTGAAAAAAAAAAAGTCAAAAATTTCAAGGGACAGATCAGACCAAGTCGAAGTATTTGACAAATAGTATATTACACTACAAGGGCAGAAAACTGAGCTTTCGGTTTCTTTTCGAAAATTTTCTCCAGTTTTGGTTTCGTGAAAAAATAATGTTGCTCGCGAACCAAAAAAAGAAAATACATTAAAGAGATTGTCTCGAAGAATAATGAAGAATAAAATTTTTCCAGACAAATTCCAAGTCTCCAGCCATTCCTGCTTATCGTAGCTGCTTCCAAGTAATAATAATCCTGTTGCTCAAAGAGAATCATGTTTCTCTGGAGCTTCGAGCTAAATTAAAGCTAAAAGCTAACGAAGTCTAGAAATGGTTATACAGCGGTCCAGTGAGATAATCAAGTTTTCGAAGAAAGTTCCACCAGTTGGTACACCTGGGGATAGGAGAAATTCTTAGCCAAGACGAACCCAGGATATCCTGGGATTATCGAGGGAAGAACAAGAGATGAATAAGAACACGAAAAAGATCCGTGTCAGGAATTTGTAGAAAAAAAAAGTCAACGTTAGAATATAACCCGACGTCGATAGCGTCGGGACGCCGTAAGCATTTCTATGATGATGCACGACGTCTGAAAGTTCCCTAAGCCTGGACGCGCACAGTTTCCCGGCTCGCTGCTGAAACGGATCGATTCTACAGGAGGGAAAATAATTGTACCTTTTCCAGGAGTCTGGGCTAAAAATGGCGTATAAGTAGAGAGGGATGCGGGGGGAGAAGCGAACGAAGGAGATGGATTGGAGAGAAAGTGAAGAGAAAGGTACGGGGAGAAAATGGCGAACGAGAGAAAGGAGGGAGGAGGGAGAGAAGAAAATTCGATAAGTGAGTTTGAGCCGCCAGACGGAAAGTTCTGCGGCCGGATGAGCAGCGACCGGAACCAGAAGCAGCACTGGTACAGTGACGTCATCTGGTTCGGGAGAAAAATATACTGCCAATGTAAAAGAGGCTATAAATTACCGAAGGTACCAGACATGTCTGGTAAAACGAAAAACGAAAAAAAAAAAAAAAACTAGACACGGCCGTAAACCAGTTTCCCACGAATTCCCGTAATCAGAATGAATTCCGCATGGAAATCGCAATGCGGAATGAGTGAATTTATAATTCGACTTTCTATCCGCCGTACGACGGCCAATCGGGAAGGCCTGGGGAATTTGGCTGCTGAACTGATTTAAATTTGCGATTGTGGCCACATGCTGACCCCAGCCCTTCTATGTGTATAATCGCTGCGCAAACATCCCTTATCAAGGGGGTTGAAGAATTCGAAAAATGACTAATCAACCCTTGAAATTCGTGAAATTGGCGAAGCTTCTCTTGGCATTTAATCGACCTGATATTTCAACAGAATCAAAGTGCGACTGAAGTAGATTTTTTAGGCCTATTGCAAATTTAGGACTCGTTCCGCATTTCTGCCTACCAGCATCTACGATGCTGAGCGAATCCCGATTTCCGCAGGACGTCGGCACAGATTTTACAGTGATTCACGTTCCTCCCTTATCTCTCTGCTTTCTTCTTTCTCCGTAGATGCGTCAGGGCTGGCGGATTACGTAGTAGGTGCTTCGGGAAGAGAAAGTGAAAGCGGACGAGAGCGACGATCAGGGCGATGAACCCTGAACCCCCTGTCTATTTTTTTATCCGTTTGACATTTGATCCACTTCCGCTTGAGAAGATTCACATTTCCGCTTTGCACGTGTCGCCATTTCCTGTTTTTCATTTCCTTTCATCTTTTTGCTCCATAAAAATCGCGCCGACCTTTCTCAGCTCCTCCGGACGTCACATTGATCTTGTCGATCGCGGGGCTGACGAGTCCCGACAAAATAAATTGTCCAATTTTTAGGTGGGCCCGTTCGACGATTCCCCGAAGTGGCTGGGAGATAGGTCAAAGGTCAACGACCCCCGCAGAGGGTGGTGCCAGTGACGTAACAGAAAAAAATCCGAGATAAAATCCTTGGAGCCGACGCAAGACCGACTCTGCCATCGTGGGTTAAGATCCGTAAGGAGGCTGTGCTCACAGGGGATGATTTCACCCCTGGTATTTCTCTCAATAAAATCTCACCGTTTACACCCCTTTATTAGCTGCGCGCTCCTTGGCGGAAATTATTATTTACAGCGACAAATTTTATTGCCATTTCTGTTCGCGGATTTTGAAAAATCATCGGACCCACCCCTCTCGCGCTAAACAGCCCTGAATTCGCAATTCTGCATTATGCACAGGAAGTGGAAGCCAGGACCAACTCGCACTGCGTCAGACCTTCTCTGACCCAAATGCCATTCGAACCAAACGCTAATGCTCTTTGGCTGGACTCAGTTCCAAGGGGTTCTGGGAACGATAAGGGGATGTTCCGATAACTTCCGTTTCCCACGAACTGGGCTACCGAAAAGCTCACCGAATTTCGATTCCAATCGGATTGAGAAAGCGCGAATCCAAGGGTCGCAAATTGTGGGCCGATTTTGTGCGAACGAAAAATAAATATCAGGCAGACTCTTGCGATTGATAACGCTGAGGATCCGACAAGGTGAAATGGCCACGTGAATTATTTTCCGACCATGCGTGATACGGCAGGGCGATGACGTCATTAATATCGGTAAAGGGATGGAAACTCTATGATAATGGATTAATTTAGCTCACGCGCATGCGCACGGATTTTACTATTTTTACCACCCTCGATTTTCGCCTCAACTCACGCGATTCACTGCCGGCCAAGAGAATTTGGCAAAGTCGCGTTAAATTCACCATGAATAGTTGAATCAGGGCCGTGCAAACAAGGCGAACCGTCCTTGACCGCAGGGCCCCTGTTACAGGAAATTTATTTATGGGGAAATTCCGAGATGAGGGTTGATGCGTTGGGAGGGATGGAGGGAGGGGACGCAGCTAGTATCTCTGCGAGGAGAAAGAGGGGATGAAATCGGGTCAATCGCGATAACACGAATGACCTTTCCTATAATACAAACCCTCCCCATGTTTAACCCCATGAATTCTTCCGATGACCCCCGTGTCCCTCTGACCCCGTAACCGGCTCCCCTATACACAGAGTTAGGTTATCTCGCGAATAAACGTGGGCTAATCCGGAGCCCATTTATCATAAGCTGCGAAGAGCGGAATTGGGAAAATAGAGGGAAAACGTATGAACGGGCGCAACTTTTTTCGAAACTGGCCAAAAGGGGTCCAGGATGAAAAAAAATTTACCGGTTTTTGTTTCAAGTAAAAATTTCACGTGGGAGGACGTTATTTAAACTGACGAATTTTTTAGTGATTTATGTCGACGTTCGTTCACGTGAAATACGACGTGGCGGCTACGAAGTTGTGCGGAAACTAACGAGAGAAAGAGAAAGAGAAAAAGAGAGAGAGAGAGAGAGAGAGAGTAGCTTGTATCTTCTTTTTTCTCAATCGACACGCACTAAGCATAATGCAATTTCGGATGCTGTGTACGATTCGTCAGAGATTCTCTTTATTGGAAATTTATGGGAAATTGAACAGGCCGAGCTCAGAGTGGATAGTCGGGAATAATATATGAAAATAAAGCATCCCCATAAAATCAAAGAGTATAAAGAATTAAAAACATAAGTAAAGAGGATGGTCCAGATAAGAGAGATAAAAATCGGAGGATATTAAGATTCGATTAAAAAAAAATTTAAACGAGGGTAGCTTACGGAGATGTAAATGCAAAGTCTCGTCGACAAGTGCCACCCCCTTTGCACCTGTTACACCCCTATTAGCAGATGCATTAGGCTCGGTTAGTCCGCCGTAACAGACGCTCAGGGCTACCAACTTCTAAATAGGAAATTTACCGGCATATGTAAGGGTAAGGGTAAGCATCCCCTAAAATACGGCAGTTCCAAGATTTATGAAATCCTCGCGTATCCTACTAATTGAATGAATTCACGTTGGTTTGACTCAAGGGTGGTTAAAAGGGGATGATTTTATCCCCAATTGGGACATTAAAAGGGCGAGCACAGGGTTCTTAAGTAAAGCGATCTCGTTCAGATTCATCTCACTCGTCCCTTCTACCAAGAATCCAGACATCTGATGGCTCAAGGGCTTCGTCGCGCACCTCAAGGTATACATAGGCCTAATTTCGTGAATTCTCCAGCATCCCTTGAAAATTTAACAGCTTCATCCCCTAAGTGATTTTCGCTGATTAACGTGAAACGGGGGACAGTCAGGGAAGTACCAGGAAAATTTGCGAGTCGCCATGTAAAGGGTGGCTGCATCGTTGAAAGATCCTCAAAAAAGTATCCCGAACCAACCTCACTTTTGGGATTAAATTTCTGCCCGCAAAACCCTCTGTAAGGTTTATCGGGACAAAATATCCATCGGTATAGTTTTTTTTGTTTTTTTTTTTTTTGTAATAGAAAAGAAAATATTCATGAGAATAGGGGTCGAGGGTGACGGTAGAAATAAATGCCTCCTATCAGGAGCGACCTAACAGTAAGGTTATCTGAGGTCATGTCCACACCTTTTCGTCGCCGCCGCATAAAACACCACTGCAGCATCAAACATCACACTCTGGACTGATATTGGGTAAGGTCACGAACTCTTTTTTTTTTTTTTTCTTAATCACTCGTCCTGTTTTCCCTCACGTTGATAAGCCGCCTCCTCTGACCTCTCGTCCAGCGATTGAGGGACGCACTCGCTTTGCGATTTCACTGATCTTGAGTCTCCTCATTCTCCATCATCGAAGACACCACGTGTGAAGATCCAGGTACGCGATTACTGGCATAGGGTAGAAATTCGAGAGGGACTCCTAGGCACACTGACACTGCACTGTAGAAACGATTAGGGGTTAAAGGTCGCGGGACTCGCGGCTGCCACCGATTCGCGTTTGAGGGTTACTTTTTCGCTCGAGGTTGACGACCCTGTGGTACCGGGTCAACCTGGTACGAGAAAACACACGCAACGACTAATGTTTTGTATTAATTTGAACTTTTTTTTTATTTTACAAAATTTTGAGTTTTTTTTTTTACTTCGAGTCACGACTCACGTCGAGTTCAGGCTTGGCGTGACGTTCCAGCTGAAATTCTGGGAGCGACTAACGCGACGCGGATGTGAAACTTAGTAGTCGTAGAGGGGCGGTAGCTGAGCCGAAAGAGGATTGAAGGAGGGTTGAGAGAGTAACAGAGAGAGAGAGAGAGAGAGAGAGAGAGAGAGAGAGAGAGAGAGAGAGAGAGAGTGTGTGAGTGTGTGTGTGAGAGAGAGAGAGAACGAAGCAGCGAGTAACAGAGTACAGAGAGTAACGTAACGTCGTGAGTGACTAGAGTGTAGAAAGGGTTGAAAGAGCAAAGACGTAAGGGTGAGTGGGTAAAGATCTAAAAAGTCAGCGAAAGAGGGAGGGTGCGTCATTGGCTGTTGCATCCGGGCGGGGTAGCAGCCAGAGCCGATGAAGAGCCGGGTCACGCGGAGCAACCCCGCCGACACATGGCGCCTGTTCCCCGGGTGCACTAACCCCTCAGCCCCGAACGATAAAAACCCAACCAGTGTGCACGCACCTTTAACTTTTCGAAATCTTTACCGATTTTACGTGATTATCGATAATTTCACTCTGCATAGGAACGGCGGGAGGGGATGTGCTCGAGTAAAATACTTCGGTAACGAAGAAACGACGAAAAGTCGACAGAACTCGAATTCGACGCGAAAAAAATATTTTTTATAATAAAAAAAAGTCTTATCGAATTTCAACGTGAAATAAGTGATAAGAGGTCAAAGTTAGACCAGCTGAGACGTTATCAATGTTCCCCGCGACACAGGTGTAACTACGTTTGCGTATAAGGGTAGGTGGAAGTAGGGTGCACGACGCGGTGAGGTCGGATGACGACTGAGTCTCGCGATGGGCGCCGCGACGCCGACGCCGACGCCGATTCCGCCAGTGTCCTTCCTCTCTCTCGCACTCACTTTCCAGCGTGTAGTCTCCTCTCTTGGCTGCCACCCTCAACCGGGAATAACCCTCTCCCGACACCACCCCCTCCAACCCCCCTCTGACCAAACCCAGGAGGTTCGTACCGACCCTGTCCGATACAAACTACGTATCCATAGATATAGATATATCGAAGGCACAGTTGAGGGAGCGACGCGCGCCACCCTTTCTCCCCCCTCCCGCCACCCCTCTCACTCATTGCTCATCCCTATCTCTTGCGTCTATTCACGCAGAGAACTATAGGCGCTACGTGTTCAACACCCGGGGGGGGGGGGCACACACTGGAAATTACAACCTTCTCTGTACACAAGAGGGTGGCTGACCGATCGTAACCCCCCCCACAACCCCCCCTCAAAGGTTAGGATTTCCCTTCACGGAAATTGGGACACCTTTCGCACCACCCCCTTGCGGGGGGAATCCCCTTTATTATTTTTTATCCCTATATTCTTGCCAACCCCCCGGTAAGGGGATGATGGGAGAAGGGGGGAGGGGGGCAAGGATGGTCCATATTATCTCAGTGAGGTTGCACCTGCATACCATAGCTACATGGATGTGCAGTCCTCCTGTGCTATATAGGATCGAGGTCAAGGGTCATTGCCACCCTCGTTCGTTGCACGATGGATAATTAAGAGTTCAGCGGGGATGTTTTACGTTGGGAATTATTCGACGCTTTAGGAGACGGTTGGACGTCCGTCTGGCTGTCCTATTTTATCTTGTCTCTCGTTTTGCTTACGGTTGGCTCCTGGTGGTTGTTTTGGCCAACCGAACCCAGGAGGGTCCGTTAAACTTTCAATTAGCTCGACTGCAATTAAGCGACCCCCTCTCGGACTCTGAATTTCTTTGACTCGGTGGAAGGCGGGAAATTTGAATTTTCAAAGAATATATTTTTGTACCTCGCCACCCTCTTTACTCTTCGGCTGGTATTACCATTTTTCGTAGCTGCGATAATAATTAGCGCACTGGTCGCGGCTGCCTGACAATTTTATCTGTAAAGGAACGAACCATCTGCGCTATCGGGAGCGCAGGGCGGTTTTCGGTTTGGAAACTGCCTTAAACTCCTGGAGATGACTAAGTTAAGGCAGCATGGCTCGAGCAGCTTCCCTAAGGAGCTTTAAGAATAAAAGCTCTCTCTGTCGTATTTTAGTTGGAGGAGGAAGAAGAAAAAAAATTTGGTGGAAATTGGTTAAAAGTAAGGCGCGTTCCCAGAGAATCGAATTTCTTTTTGACCTTCGAAAAATCTTATTCAAGCTTTACGAGCGTTTCGAACGACCAAAACCCCCCGAGAAAAATGCTTCGAGCTAAAGCCGGATTTCTCGAGCTGTTCGGGTTCCGGCATCTGACGTCACGCAAAAGTCGCGTCGCGACATCGATTTCGAATTTGCGGCGCGTAAGTGCAGCATTAAAGACTTTTCGTCGCGGCATGCAAACCGTCCCTTCAAAATTCCAGCCTTGCGTCATCGCTCGAGTCATTCCCACGAAATTTTGCCACTGACGAGTTTCCTCTTGGAAAATTATTATTTTTATCTTGCGATTGTCCTTATAATTTTATTTTTGGATTCGGCGTTCATACGCATCTCGCGAGAGACATTATTTTTCAGGTTCCCGGAACATCTGGTGGCTTCTGGCCCTTATCGCGATGCTCGGTGAAAGCTGACCTTGAGATTTTCATTGATAAAACTTCCCCAACGACAAAATTCGCTCGACGCAAACAAAGAACTTTTGCGAAATTCCTCGACACTCCTGTCTTTACGATCGTAAAATCATAGCGAAAAATTAATCGCGATTGACTGGATTTCGAGATGAAGTCATCAAAAAAAAAAAAAAAAAAAAAAAAATATTTATTCCGTAAGAAATTTTTTTTTCTACCGACGAACTTTAATTTTGAATTCAACGAACGGAGCCCATTTTTTTAGTTTTCTTACAACCCCTTCGTGCCATGGGGGTGCACACAGCTCGTGGCTGCCCAGCGAACAATTCACGAGGGTGGATTTTAAGATAGAGAAAAAGAAAATCAATGAGAGACGGTTTGTCTAGGTAGTAACGTAAGGGTGCGATACAAGGGTAGAAACGTGAGGCGCTCGAATAACCACCCCCTGTCTAAGGGATGACCACCAGATTGTTCAGACTGTTTAGACTCGACCGGACCGACCAGACTGAGAAACCGCAGCGGCTTTAGACTTCCCTATGCGATGCATTAGGTTAATGGAAAGGAGGATCAGGTTACAGGGAAGTTCGAGTCGAACCCTCTTATGAGGAAAGCAACCCCCTCTGGTGCCAGTTGCAATTTTACACCACTCTCGGTAAACAAAGGTTTTACGCCCCCACCTAAGACCTAACAGGGTCTTATGGGATTTGTTGGTTTAGGGTAAAAAGTTGAAAATTCCTTAAAAACAGATAAAATTCTTAAAGGAACATCGAGGTTCACATACGCGAAGATAAAATCGTAAAATTCAAGGTATATCGTGGTAGCTGGGATTCCGAGGACCAGGGACTAAGGTTTGTATACGAGCAGGTGCATCGATATTGATTATTGATTTCCCATAAATTTCTTGGTATATCCTTCTGACTGATGGTCCAGGGGAAGCACAGAGTCTATTGGGAATACTTTTCCAAAGAGAGATGCTGCGGTACAGAGGAAAGTCCAATTTCGTGAAACAATAAGAAAAAAAAAAAAAACTGGAAGAAAATCTAATACCAATTCCAAGTGAAAAATTTTTTTTAGAAAAATCATCACCACAGTGGAGAATTTATGGGTACGGTACTCTGTTAATTGGAGCATCCCGACGCCAAAGGACGCTCAAAATTGAAACCGGAAATAGAGTCGTTAGCTTTCGGTTTAGATCTTGGCCAATCAAAATTCCCTTTAATATCCCTAGTGGAAATACCTGCTCCATCCCAATAGGGAATTCCCATTAACATGCCAAGTACGATTCTCGATATAAATTCCCTAGTATTTCACTAGGAGTCAAGAAGATTGCCCACGTCCCACAATACATATATATATATATACACACACACACACACACACACACATAACGTCTGTTCAGCCATCAACGTCTAGGAATAATATAAAACAAGAATGTTCGTCGTAAAAAAATTTTTTTGTCCTGTTTCCAGGTAAAATAAAAGAAAGGACGAACAATGGTCCACGAATCCCCGGAATAGTCTCGTTCTGTTGTTCTCCATATTTCCCGTCCAGCCCTGCATATTCTGACACATCAAAGAGGAAGGGTCGCCCCCCCCAGACTGCAGGGCGAATTCTCACGAAATGGAATACGTACTAGACCCCCCATATAGACGTACTGCGTAGCCTCCGCCTAGTGCGAGAATTTCGGTCCGCCGTATAAGGTTTCCCTGCGTTGCGTCAATATCGACCAACCGTTCGCAGCGACCAGGAGCACCGGAGTTTCTAGAAGCCGTGAGGGTTTAAAAATACGAAGGCCTCCGCACGGGGCAGTTGTTTGTGAGACACCCGATAGAGATAAGCCTGGAAAAGAGTGAGTGGGAACGTCAATTACCACCCTTATCTCTTTGGACAATCGTCCTGATCGATGGGAAATTATCAAGTGTTAAAATTAATTTTTGGCAATCAGGACTATTCGTACACCCCCCAAGTAATGACGAGGAAGAAAGTAATTTTGAATTTCGAAAAAAAAAAAAAAATTCACGTAATCCCATCAAAGTCCCTTATCTTCGCCTCTCTTCTTGCCGCCCTGAAAGATCAGAGTCATGGACCAATCGGCATCTAGAGAATTAACCCAGTCCGAATTTTCCACAGCCATTCCTCTCCGGTTACCAGGGAAGCGCGTTTGACTTTCTAACGGGAAAACTGAAGTCCGTCGGGCCTCCAGGCTCTCCGCCTTCTTGTTCGTTTCTATCGATCGACTTCGCGCTGTTCATCGCGACTACCCAGCACACAGGTACGAGACAGTGGAAACTCGCATTGCTTTTAGGGGCGTCCATAACGCACGGGGAGATTACAGCCTCGCGCCGTCCCCTCTTCTCTGTCTGACTTGTCTCTCTGTACGTAACCGAGCGACCTCCGACTATGAAAACCTGACTTTACCTCCCAGTCGACCCCCTGGGCATCAGCGACTTCCGTTTCTTCCGCCTCGTTTAAGTAAGAAAGAAGCTCCAGCATCCGGCTGAACTTTTCCGACTATCTCAAAGATACCCAGAGCCGTTACTCATCCTGGTTATCAGAGATACATTATCAGCCAGACTCACACGATGACGTAGGGGTCGACTTCAAGGAGTCTAGGGGATCAAATAGTCCGGAGTAAAATCCCCCATAAGTCACAATTAAAGGGATTTACCGGATTCCCAATATACCGGCACAGAGAGAAATCGGAGACTGAGAATCCTGGTCCGACGACCTTTGACCCGGATCTATATTTTAATTCATCCGTTCGACCTGCTGGAATTTTAAATATCCGGAACGTATCCAGGCCCAACTTATGGGGAGCTGTCAACACTAAGGGCGGATTTCCAATAGAGATACCAGGGGGTGTTCGTAATATTGCATTACCCAGCCGGATAAGTAGGAGGTTATAAGGCTTCGGTTTAACCAGCAAAGAAACCCGATAACCTTGTCTGGCGTAACGCCGCTTTCAGACACTGGGAGGAGTAAGGACAGGCCTGCCAATTTGTCCGTCAGAAATGTCTGAAGATGAGTGCTCGATATCTTGTCCATATACGAGAGGTCGAAACGATTGACCCCTGATAAGGAGCGACGTGGCGTTAAGAGTCGATCCCTTGATAACCAGACGAGAAGGGGATGGTATTATTCAGAGGGGGATGAATACGGTAGGAAATGACGTCACAATGTCAAAATGCACTTAGGAGCTTATTAGTAGCCACAATGGAAAAGCGTCACTTCCGTTAATTGCCAGTGGAGACTTTTTCGGGCTCGTCCTAACGATACAGGCTCGTTCACACGAAACGTGCACGGTTAGATAGGGAGAACAATCACGCGATAATTTTTTTTTTCTCGGCATACGTTGGCACCACTTATTTTTTCCCAAGTCCAAATATACGGAACAAAACGATCCTCTCGTATTCAACGGCGAAATCGAACGTCTGACAGCTGTCAAATTTAATAGTCGAAACGCTTCGGCTGAACGAACCCGTACAGTCGCTACGTCATATTTTGCCATTTCGCATGGCCCTCGGTGTCCCGATAAGATAACAGCGCGGCCACGTTTTACGTCCGAGCATTTTTTCGAAAACGTTCGTGTCCCGCGATTAGCCTTTACGTCGTAAACGTGCCTGCTTGGCGCCGGAGATACTTTTATCTTGCGCCGGTAACGCACGAAACATTCTGCGGGGTCTGTCCGACTGGCACAATTTTACGGGTCGATCAGCTTATGGAAAATTGTTTTGTGAAAGGAGGGAAAAGATAAAAAAAAAAAAACAATAAAAAAAATGCAAAAAAAAAAACGAGGAATCGATGAATTTTCGTAATCTTACCTTGCGTGGTGTTGTGCTGATTGGCCGATGACATGCCGGGGTAGAGGGGCGAGGGGTGCGGCGAAGGTTGCGAGGACGGAGGTCCATTGGCCGAATGGGGGTTGGCACTGGTGGGTGTGGGGGTGGCCGATTGGGGTTGCTGGGATTGTTGCGATTGTTGCGATTGTTGTCCAGCGCTGACGGAAGTTGCTGCGGGGGTGTTACCACCCCCGCCACTAGAAATTTGTTGCTGCTGTTGCTGCTGCTGATGCGGGCGTAGCTGAGGCGTTGGGGGTTGCTGGATGACGTCACCGGCAGGACCTACGGAGAGGACGAGAAATAAAAGAAAAAATGGGAGAAAGAGGTAAATACACGTAGGAGGAGGTAAGGTCAGATCGGGATCGAGGTTGACGGGGAGTGATGGAATTTTCGCAGCTAGTAAATCTAAAAAGTCCCTAGGCCGAATTCACTAGATGGTGCACTCGGCTGAACATTTTCCAAGCGCGTTAACCTCCTTCCTTTCGACTCTCGTGGTTCAACTTGTAGCCTCGCTGGTACATACGTAAGTGGTGCGCCGGGCGCGTGTGATACCTCGGGGGGCTACGCCCCTGGTAAATGCAAAATTTATGCTTCTTGCGAAAAAAAAATATATATATATATGATCCTAACGCGCCAAGGACTGCCGGGAAAATTTATGGATGTTTTTCTTCAATTTTCATTGTTTCTTTTTGAATTCACTCCCTCCCCCACTCCTCGGGCCAGTCGGGGGTGATGGGGGGTTGCGAATTGCGCACAGGCAGCTATTCAAGGGTTGCGAAAAACTCCACGTGGGAATTGATATCATTCGACCCCCGACTCTTGAATTCTTGATCTCGGCCATTTTTCGCACAACTTACCGAAAGGAATCGCGTGTCTCGCCGTCGCAAAACTTGTTAAATCGATCGGACCCGATTGAGGACGAGGGGGTGGAAGGACGCGAAGGAGCTGGAAGTTCTTGAAGGAAAAGTGGAAAATTCCCGGGTTCTCAATGAAAGCCACCCCCCCCGAACCGCCCTGCTTGCAAAGGGGTTGGTACTCGTGGCAGATTCTACTTAATGTAATTATTCCCCGATGGGAAATTAAATGAAGTTCTTGACAACGAGAGGATCTTGCGGGTCTTGGTAAAGAGACTTTGTTTATTGGATAAGAACGTCGAGCGACGCCCGGCGTCGGAACGCCGCTTATTATATTCGCCCGTAAGAGGCTAATGCTCCGTGAACTGTGCTGTGGCACTTATACCTGGATAGAACTGCCAACGATCAATAATATAATATGGTGGAATTGAACTTCCGCTTTTAAGTACAGTTATAAGGGTAACCCACCCTTAAGTAAATATTTTATTAACGAGTCATTGAATTTTACTCGTTTATTATAAAAAAAAAAATTGCTTAGACGCGAACCTTTGCTATTGATCATTATCAAATTCAAAGGAGACCTTTCGAAAGGTTCCCTTGGTTAACCTTATAAGGAGCTCTCGACCTTTCGCAATGTTGTTGGCAAGTAGCGCCACCGGTGGAAAAAGACAGGAACTACATTTTAAAAAGCATCCGTCGGTAAAGCAGGGATCTGCGTGAGCAGCGCAAGAGCACTGGCAAATCTGCTCTGTAGGTAACTTTAGGCATTGTCACTAGACAAAGACTTTTAGTAGATAAAAGAAGATAAGGTTTCGAGGTAAAGACGGAAATAGGAATTTTTTGTAAAATTTTGACTTATTCGCAATAGACGATGTCGCCGGTAAATTCGACCCTTTGCGGAAATCAAGTACTTTGCTCCCCAGCGTTTGATGCTAATAATAAACGTCGATGCACAGTAGCACAAGCACTCGCTCTATGACTGTCTGGTTCCATTCCTCTCGATTCCGCTCCTCGTTTCCGGCGGAGGGACCAGACCGGAAGTAGCGGGAGCCCACCGAAAAGGGCAGGGCCCAAAGATAAGCGAAAGAGGGAAAAAAACGTTGAAAACATGTTAATTCGCCTTTTCACGACGTAACATCGAATTCAGTTTCGCCATTGGCGGGTGCGTGTGAAAAAATAAAAAATAAAATAAAAATGTACTCACCATTTTCCGGTATCGGTGACGTCGGGCTTTCCGGCAGGAGGATTCCCTTCTGTACCAATTCATCTCGATTAGCTCGAACCGAAATTTTCCTCTCCAATGCTGCAATTGAATCGAACGATTAATATGGCGCCGTTACGGGTTAATTTGGTCAAATCAAAGTAAAGGATCCTTATTTTATTTTTTTTTTTTTTAAGACTCACATCTCGACGCGGCTTCAAATTTGTCCGATTTCTTTTTCCGCTTCCATTTCCAAGGCTTAAATAGTCTACCGAGGGCTGAGAATTTGCTTTTCCTTTCGAGAGGTGGCGTCCGCGCTCCGGAGCCCAGACTATTTGTTCGCAGTGCTGCGCCATTTTGTTTTTTGGCTGAAACAAAAAAAGTAACGTTTCCATTAACAATCATTGTTGCTCGGTAAAGCGTGGAAAGACCTAAATAAAAAAAAATTATCCACGAAAGATAAAATTCCCTAAGATTTTCCGACGGTCGGACTGAAATTCAAAGAACTTTGGCAGTTTCCTAGATTACCGACCCTCGTACCGACGCTCATCGATTACCAACCCCAAGCGCCATTACCGCCGCACTTCTACCCCTCCCCCCCCATCTCAAACTACCCTAAAGTTTCCAAAATTCCTAAACACCAGCAAAATTACAGTGTCCCGTTTTAACCTAAAACCACCATAACCGCAGATTTGCCAATGTGCCAAAATCCGCTGAAACAGTGACAGAGCATTTCGCACAACCCAGATAATCCTAAAGAGCGAAAGCAGCAAGTCCGAAATAATTTCCAAAATTTCTCTAACACAGCCGTGCACGGAACCACCAGCAAAATTAGAGTTTACACGAAAGCGACACCCAACAGTCGCCACTGAATAATCCGTCGCATGGTTATAAATGATTCCAAAAGAAAAAAAAAAAAAAAAAATCGCTCCACACCCACCGATCCCGCGTATGTAATTTCCCCAATAAATTTTTCACTACCGAACCAGCATCGAAGTTATAAATTCATTGCTGACGCGTATCGCCATCACGTATCCAATAGACTTTCCTAAACGCATCGTCAAATCTTGATCCTCTTATCGGTACGTAAATATTAATTTACCGGATTTCCTCTTTCCCTCTACCCGCCCCTCCCGCCAAAGATGAACTCTCCGTGTACGAAGCTCAAACTGCGGCCCCAGTTGTCTCTTTGGATGAGTCCAATATCGGTGGACGCATTTGTCGCGTGTCCATCCAGGGACGCAGAGACGGAAGCTACAGTAGTCAGAGATTGCGCAGAGTCGTTTACCAACAAACTTGTCAGGGTCTACGGTTGGCAGTCCTGAAGTAGGAAGGAACCGAGGGGAATCCCGGTCTAAAGTACATCTTGCTTTAACGAAACGGGAAATCCCCTAGGAGCTTGGCTAAGAAACAATGGCCGATAACGTGTCGTAGGGCAGTGGGCGATTCAGCCCGAAGACCCTGAAAGCGGAAACGTCATTACGAGCCCTAAGTGCTGCTCGGAGCCACTTGGGTTCAGGATGTCGAAAGGCTCCCCTGAGGTATCAAATATCAAGAATTCCTACGGGGACAAGTCGTGAGGTTGCAGGGACGGAACGAAAACGGCGACTACAGGTCCGTTAAAAATTTCGTAAATTCCAACGACAATAATCTCCCTGTACCAAAGCAGACCGAACGTGCATATAGATGATTCGTTCGATGCGCCACTTTAAAGCTCTTCGGCAGGAAGACTCGGAGCAGGAAGAGGACGCGAACCAGGACCAATCCGACTCTACAAAGGACATCCGCCATGACGTTAAAGGACCCATTGAAGAAGGACACGTCGCTCAAAGGACCTTCGTCCTCGAGGCCAGGACCTCCTCCCGGCAAGTCTTTCTTCCTGCTGCTCCTGCATTTCCTCTCGTTCCCTTTTCAATTGGAGCAGGCACAATGGCTCGGAATTGCATGACGAGAGTGCACCGCGTGCTCCGGAGCAGAGTATTGGATGCTGGAGAACCGTGCTCTCACCACGGGGTACCTATGCAATTTAGCAGACACAAAGCTGCACCCAATGGGGTGCATCGGTGCATCCTTTTCGCACTTATGCCCCGTACCTTGTTCCTCTTTTAAAAATCTCCGAGAGGATCTCGTCCCGCACTGGTCCATTCTTTCGGAATCTGCAATTCCGATTATTCCGGATCTCCTGGCACTGACAGCTACAGGCTCGGTTAACTGTAACTTCCAAATGTCATCGAGCTACTGACGATCCTATTGTCTGATAACAATATATACTTGTTACCGTAATAGGTCATTTTATCAGTACCAACTGCATGTGCGTGTGTGGGGGGTTGACCATAAATCAATGACTGCAGGACCCCCTGCGAAGTCATTAAGGGTCACGCAACAGGCTCGTGCATAACTATTAATTGATATATCCCTGTTATCAGATAAACGTCCTACTCAGATTCTACCTGGTTTAATACGATTTATTGATTGGCTGATCGATACATCCTGAACATTAATCAAGAGAGAATGAATTAATGGATACCTGTATATAAAGAAAATGGGGGGGGGGGGGGGTTTATAAAAGGACAAAAAAAATTATCTGCGCTGGGAATAAAAACAGAATCGGAAGTGCCGAACGATTGGTTCGATGAATCCGGTCTGCTAGCCAATAGAAAAGATCGAAAGATCGAAAGTTAGCGAGAGGGTGAAGGTGGTATAGAAAAAGGAAGCAACGTTGCTGCGCCGGTCGAAGGGTAGAAGGGCGGGGAGCGGTGCGACGTTCCCCAAGAGAGGGTTGCTCCTTCCTAAGGGATGCTGGGGGGTTGCTATGGCGACACCACTTTGTTTTCCGTCTCCAATTATCCAGCCGCTGGTTGTCAACCTGTCGAGGACCAAACTGGCCTTGGAGACTGTCTGTCTCTCTGACGTCTCTCTGTGTCCATCCCTGTCTGTCTGTCTGTCTGTCTGTCTGTCTGTCTGTCTGTCTGTCTGTCTGTCTGTCTGTCTGTCTGTCTGTCTGTC